>CM059192.1:42532710-42724183 GCA_030323885.1 Branchipolynoe longqiensis
AAATTAGGGAGAAACAAATGAGGTAGTGGGTTGAGTAGTTTAATCTCTGGCAAGGGTTATAGGCCCTTGCCCATAAAGAAAAGAAAAGAAAAAAATCCTCCGGTGCGACTGACACTTGTCTACATCCGGTGGAGGTGAGGAGGGTAGGTGGAGCCACCCGTACAGTGTTGTCTTACGGAGTATAACAATAAAGTAATAATTAACCCTTACGTATCTTTATACTTGCATAATCCGTTATACATCACATAAACATATCTCCAGTACAAATTAGGGAGAAACAAATGAGGTAGTGGGTTGAGTAGTTTAATCTCTGGCAAGGGTTATAGGCCAAAGATCGGAGATCCCCCAACCCCTATCGTTAGTATATAGTGGTCGCCAGTGAGGTGGCCACGCGCATGTCGTTCATTATTCTTACAGTCAAAGGTGTTTTCAAGTATGTGAAGACTGTGTCGGTCGCCCAGTCCCCCCTGGCACGAAGCTCCTCAATGGTGGCCCCGCATAGGGATAGGTATGTACAGCCGCCCCGCCTGAGAGAGTGGGATGAGACCGAGGATGGGTCCAAGCCTGCCTTCCCCGCGAATATTCGCAAGGTTGTCTGGTACACGGCATAGGGGAGGGGCGAGGAGGCGCCCAGTCCGGAGGGGATCCGGAAGGCTAGCGCGTCCGGGGGGGCAGGGGTCCGGTCGAAGTGCAGTTCGGTCCAGTAAACCGCACAGATGTCTGTGTTCAAGCACCTGGCGACCGGTATTTCCAGGATGCGCTCCCGGAACTGGATCGTCTTTGATCGTCTGACCGAAATGATCATGCCCCATGGGAAGAATTTGAAATCAGCCCTGTGGAGTGCAGATTCAGACAGTGTCACCTGGCACTTGCGTAGGAGAGCTCGGAAGCTGCACAACAATGCAGCGCGCCAAGCGATGTGACCTTGGGTCATAGATAGGTAGGAGAACATCTTCAGCAGTGTCCCGGGCAATATCGGGGCCGCCTGCCGCGGGGCCGCCGATCTCTCTCTCCTGATTCCACGGAGGGTGGAGGCGACTTCGTAGCTTGTGTATGAGATCGGTTCAGCTCCCCTTTGGCGGAGGAAGTAGTTCAGGCCGCTAAGGTAGTTAAGTATCGATGAGTATTTCAGGGTTCTGGCCAGCCAGGTGGCATATAGAGCCACCTGGGCAGGTGGGCAGGGCAGGGGGGAGTGCGTCTCGGAGAAGTTCTCGACAAACTCCAGGTAACGCCTAACCTGCACCCCCCGTGTTGAGATGGAGTTTGTGGCGTAGGCGCTGCTCTGGAACAGCAGCTGCTCCCGTTTCAGCTGGGCCACCCCTGGAACCGGGATTGTCATCATCATTAAATATGAAGCTGCAGCACATACTGTTGGTAGGGTCGGCCTCTCTGAGGCGCCCTGGACTACCTTTATCATCTAACCTGCTCAAGGCATCACATATTATGTTGTCTTTGGTGCCTATAAACACAGAAGAGAATTCAAAGTTCCGCTCAGCCGCTATCCAGAATAGCCGTCTCAGGAAGAACATTATTTCTGGGCATCTAGATCTGCCAGTGTTAAGGGCGGCCCGTACTGTCGTGCTATCTGTTATCATGACCACGGCACTGTTCTCCCATAGGTGGCCCCAGTGTGCCGCAGCCGCAAAGGCCGCCCACATCTCACGTACATTTATGTGCGCCTTTGCGCAAGTCCCGTGGGGCGCCACGTGGTGATGTCCGAGTCTAACTCTCAAGGTGGCGTCGTCGGACATGTTGAAGGCCCCAGCAATCCATGCGTTGCCATGCAAGGCCCCATATCCATAGTTTGAGGCATCGCTATATGTAGAGAGTGACGGGGCAAATCTCCCCAGGATCCTCGCCTTCCCATTAAATCTGTCAGCAAAGCCGCACCACCAATCAACATCTTCTCGGAAACCCTTAGAGAGGCGAACCATGAAGTGAGGTTCTCGTACGGTGTTCATACAGTCATAAATACGCCTGCAGAAGGTCCTACCCCCCTTTATCACCTTGCTGCAGTGCGCGAGTAGGCCGCCCAGCCTCTCAAGCTCCCTTTTAGTGGCCTTACGCCGGCCTCTAACCTGTTTCAGTATGGCGATGAGCTTCGTGAGCTTATCCGAGGGGAGCCTCATTTCAAGTGCGACTGAGTCGATTACTATCCCGAGGAACCTGACAGAGGTGTCGGGGGAAGTTAGTTTAGTAAAGCTGATTGAGAATCCGATCCTTCTGAGGATCGCTATCATCCTAGCCTGCTCCCGGCAGCCCGTAGTATAGTCGGAGCTAATGAGACAGTAGTCGTCGAGATAGTTTATAACCCGTGGGACTCCCTCCCTCACCGCACAGCGCACGGCAAAGTCAGATATCTTGCTGAACACATACGGGCTTGAGGACAGCCCCATGCAGAGCCTATTGTCTCGCATGTAAGTACAGTCTGCGCCCTCGGATGGGTCAAAGTCCCAGTGAAGCCCCTGCCTGTCACGGTCGTCAGGGTGTATACATACTGCCCTGTAGGCGTCTTTTATGTCAATAGTCGACATGTAGTCGCCCCTCTCCATTACTTCAGCCACGCTGTCTACACTGTTGTAGTTAAACTTTACGCATACCTGTTCAGTGAAATTATTAACCGAGTCATCGGCTGGCCTGCTGCAATCTACAATCGTCCTGCCCCCACCACCGTCTTTGGGGATCCAGAACATGTCATGCACGCAAGTCGGCCTATCGGTTACTATTGAGATGCAGCCATTTATTATTTCGCCCGAGAGTTTTTTAGTTATGCCTGCCCTGTGCTCTGGGTCACGGGTCATCCGTAACTTCGGACAGTATTTTGCTTCACAGTCCGGGTTAATTACCCTGAAACCAAATATCACTCCTCTGAGCAGGTATTGCCAGTCTGGGTCAGTGTCACCCCTCAGAAACAACTCGCAAAAGACCCGGCAAGGACGTAGTTGCGCAATGCAGCCCGTTATGCTGTGGGTGCATGCACAGAGACCCTGGGCACAATCATCCGAGATGTCAAAAACCACCGGCCTGTCCCCCGCAGTCTCTCGGGCTGTGACTCTGAGAGCGCAATTTTTGGCGCCAATATGTTCAACCGTCACCCAGCTGTCTGCGGCGTCGGGGAGGCCCTCCCAGCCCCTTATGTAATCGCTCCCAGGTTGGTGGCGGTGTCTGACCTCGCCCCCCCCCACCCGGCCCCGCCGCCCCGCACAAGATCATAGGCGGTTGGGTCACTGGCATCTGGGCCCCCCCCCGTGGTTGTGGTGTGTGTTCTGGAGTTCTGACGGTTGGCGCATCCCGCCCTGCCATTATGGGCGGCCATAACGCCATCTCTGGGGTCGCTGCCCTCACCCCACCCTCCGAGCTACTGGTTTTAATTACTGACTCGCCGGCTTTCATATTTCGGATACCACCTTCCCTGTTATTTTTAAAATTATCAGTGATGGCACATTTGTACGTAGCCGAAGTTAGATTGGGAATATTCTCACCGGGGATGGTACCCACCATATCAGCACCGACATTGTAAGCGCTAGCAGTTTCACGGGTTGAATTCAATTTGTGGGCGTGTGGGTTCATGCCTGGTGTTGGTCCGCCGTCCGGGTGGCCGTTATCCGCCTTGTGGCGGCTTTCACTGAAACACTCGTCATAACATTTATTTATACTATTAGAAGCATGTCCGGGTTCCCCGGTGTCCCCACTATCTATGGTGGGATTGATATTATGACCATTCACATTGTGATGTACAGTGTCAGTTTGGCAATCCGCCTGAGTAATTTCATATTCACAGGGTGTATTGCGTATCTTACTTTCGCCGGAACCTCTACTTATAGTAGGGTGATGGCCCGGAGACCTAACGTAACTGCCTTCGTATTTAGAGCAATCTTTACCTGCTTTTGGTTCAACTGAATTACCACTTACATCTCGGCGGACAGTATCATTCCGGCAATTCGCCTGTTTATTTGCATGCACATAGGGTATAGTACACATTTCGGTTTTGACGTAATCAGCACCCCCTGTAACAAAGACACATTCAACAGCCTTATCATCGCCAATTCCACAGTTAGTGTTCTCAATATTCACATGCGCTCCACCGACATCGTCTAAACCACCCTCCCCGCCCCTACCAGGGCACTGGCCGGGACGGCAAGGACGCTTAACATGACAAACAGTTTTATCGAGGTTGGTGATTATACCGACAGCATGGGGTTCTTTAGTTATATCAGTCTTAGTCTCACGGGACGGTTTCCGGTCTGCCGTAGATTGTCTGCCGTCTCCCTCAGTCTGTCAGTCCCTCTGACATTTCGTCTGTTTGTGTGACTTACTGCCACACTTTCCGCATGCATGATTGAATCCACACACCTCGTCCGAGCGCGGGCACCCGGTTTCTCTGTTCCAGAGAAAACAGGCGCGCTTGCCGCCACCCGAGCCAGCTACCCGCCTGTTGCTGGCGGTAGTAGCGCGTTTCGGCTTCATGTGGTGTGCGCCATAGTGCACCACGCTCGCCCCCTGGAAGCTTTCAGAGAAGGCGGCGAAGCCGTGTGCCTCCGCCTTTTTGCGGATAGCCGTATCATATGAAACGTGGGCTGCGTCTTTGAAATCGTCTGTCATCGCACGGACAGACAGAAAGTGTACGTGCTCTAAAAAGGCCCTGTAATCTTTAACAGTCAGGTTGTCTATATCTAGGCACCAGAGCGTGGAGGCTGCCACCAGTTCGTGGGGGTTCAGCTTCCGTACATCTTTAGCAGCAACAGTGAAGTGTTTCAGGGCCCACTTACGTTTCCTGCGTCTAGTGGAGCTGCTGGATCGGCTTTTGGAGTCTGATCCGCTCCGTCGTCCCGACCTGCGTCCCCGGGATCGGGTCCGGCGGCGCGAACGGGTCCCGTATGATGAGTGGCCCGCCGTCAGGTCTGCCGTCCGGTCTGCCTGCGGCCGGCTGGAGGCCGTTGTGGCCTCCCCCTCTGCGCTGCCGCCCGCTGCCCCGTCTCCTACCGGGCCATCCCCCGTCATCCCGGCCTGGTTTGCGATCCTGTTGGCCCGTCTCCGGGCGAGTCTGTCCCGCTTCTCCTCCAGGACAGCCACCCTCTCCTCCATCTCCATCGCATCTACGGCCGCCCTCGCCGATTTCTCGCGGTCCTCCATCGACATCGTCTGCATAGTGGAAGCCAGTGAGTCCGACTCCTGCTTGGATTTGGCCATCCTGTCTGCTGAGGTTCTCCTTGATAACCGTGTGTGCTGACCGTCCGCCCCTTCACTCTCCGGTGCGACTGACACTTGTCTACATCCGGTGGAGGTGAGGAGGGTAGGTGGAGCCACCCGTACAGTGTTGTCTTACGGAGTATAACAATAAAGTAATAATTAACCCTTACGTATCTTTATACTTGCATAATCCGTTATACATCACATATATATGTATGTGTGTACGTATGTGCATATCAATATCTATATATGTACACACTGAACACACATTCATTTAAGAATAGATCCTATATATATTAATATATTACTGTGACCTTTAACTGGGGTACCAGACGGGATGGCCTAAGGAGTTGAGTCTCCCTTTTTGGTACATCATAGAATTCAAACCCAAGGGTTCGAACCCTGGTCGAGTTAAACCAATGACTTAACAATTTATACTGGTTGCTTCATAGCCAAGCGCTCAGCATTATTAGGATAGGGCAAGGACTAGTTGGCTCAGTGTCAGGATAATGTGACTGAGTGGGATATCAGGTCATGGTGTTGGCGGCCTGGTCTCCCAATGGGAAAGCACTATAAAGCCACCATGAGTGCACACTGTCACAAGTCGGTAGCCCCTCCTGACATAACCTTATATGTTGCGAGGACGTTAAACTACAGCAACCAACCAAATTTTCGAAACAAAGCAAACCTATATACACAATTTTTATGTAAATAATCCTCAATTGAAAACTGCTTCGGCACTGACAAAAGACTTATTCAGTAGAATAAACATATATACCACACACAAAAAAACATTAAACAAACTTCTTCCAATTATTGTCATTTACACTCGGCGCCCCATAGCGGGGATACAAATAGGTTTACCCGGCTCCCAAATAAGCCTTTGTTTTCCGCCACCAGGTGTCTCCGGGGAGCATAGCGTCGACAGGGGTGAGTGTCGGCGACGTGCTGCTGCGTGTGGGGGAGGCGGAGACGGCCAGGCTATCCCACAACGAGGCCCAGCAGCACCTGCAGCACTCCGGGAACCTGCTCCAGCTGTACATAGCCAAGTAAGTGAGCCACCCGCTACCAGCTACTCAATGCTGCATACTCCGACACACTGGAGAAGCCAGTCGGCGGTATTGTCCGCCCACCGAGTCAGCATCGCCAGGCAGGGAGGCAGGGTAGGGTGGGGGGAGAGTTGATCAGGGCCTTGTTCAGGGTCCGTCTTGGAGGCACCTCGGAGGCGCTCGTGACGTCACGCTAGTCTGAACCACAAAGGCATTTTCTTGTCTCGAAAATTGCCGTCCCCATAGGCGGCGGCCATTTGCAATCGAAATGCTGCACTCTGATTGGATTTTCGAGGCGCTTTTTGTCTCCTATCTGAAAAGGGAGGAGTCACAGAGATGTCGCCGAGATGTCGCCTGAAGTAGACCAAAAAGCATCGCCGAGACATCGCCGAGGCGCCTCCGAGACGCACCCTGAACGTGGCCCTGTTGTTGTGTTCACCAGACGGGTGGCCGAATGAGTTAGAGCGTCCGTCTCCCGTGTTGGTAGATCGTGGGGTCATGGGTTCAAACCCTGGTCGAGTCAAACAAACCAATGACTTAAACATTGATTCTTGTCACTTCCTACTAGCCTGGCGCTTGGCATTATTAGGATAGGGCAAGGACTGGTTGGCTCAGTGTCAGGATAATGAGACTGAGTGGGATATCAGGTCATGGTGCTGGCAGCCTGGTCTTCCAATGGGGCAGCACTATAAAGTGGCCATGAGTGCGAACTATCGCAAATCGGTACCCGTCCTGATATTACCTTAGATGTTGCTAGGACGTAAAACAACAACAAACAAACCTATTTTGGTTGATCATGGGATTCGAACCGAAGGTTGTGTCGAACTTATCACTCAAAAATTGATACACATACACATCAGGTACCCATTTGCTAGTTTGGTTCCCGGTCAAACTTGACTTATGTAATTGATAATTGTCGCTTCCTAGTCAGGCACTCGGCATAATTAGGATAGGGCAAGGACTGGTGAGCTCAGTGTCAGGATAATGTAACTGAGTGGGATATCAGGTCATGGTGCTGGCAGTTTAGTCTGCCAGTGGGGCAGCACTATCAAGTCGCCATGAGTGCACACTGTCACTAGTCGGTACCCATCCTGATATGACCTTAGATGTTGGCAGGATGTAAAACTCCAACTACTAACCAACCATCTATTGTGTGGCATAGGCTGGGTGTTTGGGTTTTGGAGGATTTGAGCGTCCGTCATTAGGGCTAGTTAGAAGGGAGAGTTTGTTATGGGGCTGTCACACTACGACACTTCTTACCGGCGACCCGTCGACGTGTGAGCATTTTGGGCGAAAATAAGGGAAACGTCGGAACACCCTGGGCACGCATTATGCACGCGTCAGTACACGTCGGTACACTATCTTTGATGTTGACGGTCGGCGGACAACGTCAGCGCGCGTTATTGGTCACTGAGTGTTTTCAACATGTCAAAAAAAAACAACGACTGGCAGCGCATGCAAATATATGGGTAAGGACGTTAGGAGGACATTAGGCGGTCGTCGACACACGTTACAAGCGCGTTGGAGGGACGTTGCTCACACATTGCTGTGTGTGTGTCTGTGTGTGTGTCTGTGTGTGTGTATGTGTGTGTGTCTCTGTGTCTCTATGTGTGTGTCTGTTTCTCTGTGTGTGTCTCTGTGTGTGTCTCTCTGTCTGTGTCTCTGTGTCTGTCTCTGTATGTGTCTCTGTATGTGTCTCTGTCTGTGTCTCTGTCTGTGTTTCTGTCTGTATCTCTGTCTGTGTCTCTGTCTGTGTCTATGTGTCTGTGTCTCTGTGTCTGTGTCTGTGTCTGTGTCTCTGTCTGTGTCTGTTTCTGTGTCTCTGTGTCTGTTTCTGTGTCTCTGTGCATGTGTCTGTCTGTGTCTCTGTGTCTGTGTCTCTGTATCTGTCTCTGTCTTTGTCTCTGTCTGTCTCTCTGTGTCTGTGTGTGTGTCTCTGTGTGTGTCTCTGTGTGTGTCTCTGTGTGTGTCTCTATGTGTGTGGTTGTGTCTCTGTGTGTGTCTCTGTGTGTGTCTCTCTGTCTGTGTCTCTGTGTGTGTCTCTGTATGTGTCTCTATATGTGTATCTGTCTGTGTATCTGTCTGTGTATCTGTGTCTGTGTCTCTGTCTGTGTCTCTGTCTGTGTCTCTGTCTGTGTCTCTGTATGTGTCTCTGTCTGTGTCTCTGTGTCTCTGTCTCTGTGTCTGTATATCTGTCTGTGTCTCTGTCTGTGTCTCTGTGTCTGTTTCTGTGTCTGTCTCTGTATGTGTCTCTGTATGTGTATCTGTCTGTGTATGTCTGTGTCTCTGTGTCTGTGTCTCTGTATGTGTATCTGTATGTGTCTCTGTCTGTGTCTCTGTCTGTGTCTCTCTGTCTGTGTCTATGTCTCTGTGTCTGTGTCTCGGTCTGTGTCTCTGTATGTGTCTGTGTCTCTGTGTGTGTCTCTGTATGTGTGTGTCTCTGTGTGTGTCTCTGTGTGTGTCTCTGTGTGTGTGTCTCTGTCTCTGTCTGTGTCTCTGTGTCTGTTTCTGTGTCTCTGTGTCTGTCTCTGTATGTGTCTCTGTATGGGTCTCTGTCTGTGTCTGTCTCTCTGTGGCTGTGTCTCTGTATGTGTCTCTGTATTTGTATGTGTCTGTGTCTGTGTCTCTGTGTCTGTGTCTATGTCTCTGTGTCTGTGTCTGTGTCTGTGTCTCTGTGTCTGTGTCTGTGTCTCTGTCTCTGTGTGTGTCTCTGTGCTCTGTGTGTCTCTGTGCTCTGTGTGTCTCTGTGACTCTGTGTGTCTGTGTCTGTGTGTCTGTGTGTGTGTCTCTGTGTCTGTGTGTGTGTCTCTGTGACTCTGTGAATCTGTGTCTCTGTGTCTGTGTGTGTATGTGTGTCTCTGTGTGTGTCTCTGTGTATGTGTCTGTGTCTCTGTGTCTATGTGTGTGTATTCGTGTCTCTGTGTGTGTCTCTGTTTAAGTGTGTGTGTCTCTCTGTCTATGTGTGTATTTGTGTCTCTGTGTGTGTCTCTGTGTATGGGTCGGTGTCTCTGTGTATCTGTGTGTGTGTCTATGTGTCTGTGTGTGTGTGTCTGTGTGTGTGTCTCTGTGTCTCAGACAGAGGCACAGACAGAGACACAGACAGAGACACAGACAGAGCCACATACAGAGACACAGACAGAGACACAGACAAAGACACAGAGAGAACGCACCGATATACATTACCACAAGGTTGGGCACGCCCTAATAACACGCTACTGACACGCTGCGCCAACGTCCAATTTCCCTATATTTCCACTATCTTTAACATTTGTCGACGCATACAATTTTATTTTCAGCGCTGATGGGTCGCCGGTGAGAAGCGTCGTAGTGTGACAGCCCCATTAGTCTGTGTGTGTGGGTGTAGCTGGTTGGAACGGAGGGCTGAATAGTATCTGTGTGTGTGTGGGTGGGTGTGGATATTAGAGATGGTTAAGAGGGAGGGCTGGTTAGTGTGTGTGTGTGTGTGTGTGTGTGGATATTAGAGATAATAACAGGGAGGGTTGGTTAGTGTGTGCGTGTGTGGGTGGGTGGATATTAGAGATGGTTATCAGGGAGGTTTGGTTAGTGTGTGTGTGTGGATGTGTGTGTGGATATTAGAGATAGTTAACAGGGAGGGTTGGTTAGTGTGTGTGTGTGGGTGTGTGTGTGGGTGTGGATATTAGAGATGGTTATCCGGGAGGGTTGGTTACTGTGTGGGTGTGGGTGGGTGGGTGTGGATATTAGAGATAGTTAAAAGGGAGGGTTGGTTAGTGTGGGTGTGTGTGTGGATATTAGAGATGGTTAACAGGGAGGGTTGGGTCAGGTGTGTGTGTGGATATTAGAGATAGTTAAAAGGGAGGGTTGGTTAGTGTGTGTGCGTGTGTGTGTGGATATTAGAGATGGTTAACAGGGAGGGTTGGGTCGGGTGTGTGTATGTGTGTGGATATTAGAGATAGTTAAAAGGGAGGGTTGGTTAGTGTGTTTGGGTGTGTGTGTGTGGATATTAGAGATGGTTATCAGGGAGGGTTGGTTTGTGTCTGTGTGGGTGTAGATATCAGGGATGGTTGAAAAGGGGGCGGGTTAGTGCGTAGGTGTGGGTGTGGATATTAGGGGGGGTTGAAAGGGAGGACTGATTGCTGTGTATATGTGTGTGGATATGGATATTAGGGGTTGTTGAAAGGGAGGCGGGTTAGTGTGTGGGTGTGGATGTGGATATTATGGCTGGTTAAAAGGGAGGGCTGGTTAGTGTGGATGTGGATGTGGATATTACTATTAGTGGTGGTTGAGAGGGCGGGTTGGTTAGTGTGTGGGTGTGTAGACATTACGGGTGGTTGAAAGGGAGGGCTGGTTAGTATGTGTGTGTACGTAGGTGTGGATATTAGGGCTGGTTGAAAGGGAGGGCTGGTTAGTGTGTGTGTGGATGTGGATATTACTATTCGGTGTGGTTGAATGGGAGGGTTGGTTAGTGTGTGTGGGTGTAGACATTACGGGTGGTTGAAAGGGAATGCTGGTTACTGTGTGGGTGTGGATAGTTGGGCTGGTTGAAAGGGAGGGCTGGGTAGTGTGTGAGTGTGTGTGGGTGTGTGTGGGTGTGTGTGGGTGTTGATATTAGGGATGGTTGGAATGGAGGACTAATTGGTGTGTTGGTAGGTATGTGTGTGGGTGTGGGTATGTGTGTGGGTGTGTGTATGTGTGTGGGTGTGGACATTAGGCTGGTTGATAGGGACGGCTGGTTAATGTGTGTGTGGGTGGGTCTGTGTGTGTGTCTGCATGGAGAAGCAGTGTACTGTGTGTATGTGTATGTGTATGTGGGGAGTAGTGGGGTGGGTCGGGGTAGGGATAGGAGTTTGGGTTGTATGGGAGAGAGATGTTAATGTGTATGTGCATCTGAGGACATGCTTATATGTATATCATCTATATGTATATCTATATGTATGCGGCTCATACATATCTCATACACACATATGTGTATGTGTCCAAGCTAAACAGATGGGGTTGGTTGTTGGATTGTTACGTCCTTGCAACATCTAAGATCATATCAGGACGGGTACCAACTTGTGACGGTGCACACTCATGGCAACTTTATAGTGCTGCCCCACTGGGAAATAAGGCCAGTGGCACCATGACCCAATATCCTACTCAGTCACATTATTCTGACACTGAGCTAACCAGTCCTTGCCCTGTCCTATTAATGCCGAGCGCCAGGCTAGGAAGCGACAAGTATCAATTTTATAAGTCATTGGTTTGACTTGACGGGGAACCGAACCAGCAGATCTATATGTGTACATCTGCATGTGTGAAGTTGAGGTGAGGCTAGCGGAGGTTTGCGAGGGGAGTAGGGAAGACTGGTGTATGTCATATGTATGTGGACATGTCTCTGGATATGCACTTTGGATGTGTGACATGTGACTTCTGTCTGTAACTTGGCAATTCTGCCGGGTTGTGATGGCTCGACCTCAGCTGGTGCTTCCCGGTGGGTGGTACCGGCGGGTGGTACTGGTAGCAGCGGGTGGTACCGGCGAGCAGTACCGGCGGGCGGGGTTCTGCTCACAAGCGAACCGAGCTGCTCAGGCCTACCTGAAGTATGTCCCTGGGTGCATACAGTGATACCGCTGCGTTACTCCGCTATGATCCAACTAGGTGGTCAACAGGCTGCCACGGGAACCAGTATACCAGCAGCTCATACCAATAACCCAGAAAGCACCACCGCCTGATTTGTCGGTGTACAGCTGGCTGCCTACATAGTATACATCCACAGTGTTAGTACGCTCTCAATCCGATAGGGGGATAGTTAGCGCCCTAATAGTAATACTGCCCTGCTATCAACCTATTTGAATCTATTTATAAAGTGGTTTGGCAAAAATACAGGGATTTTGCAACTGTGTACCTGTGTAAACAAACTAAAAGAAAAATGACGAGGTGGTTGTGTTACTTGCTGTCCATGCTTACTGTAGATGATCAAGAGTTGATAAGCAAGTCAGCTAGCTTATCATGACTACCTACTCTACCTTGCGGTCATACTTTGCCCGTTGAATAATGTGATGGCTTATTACGTTAAGGTACACAAAGGGAGCGGTACATAGCACAGGCGGTATCATGTCCACCTGTGAAGGTGTATGTCATCCTATCGATCATGCTCATTGGACCCATTTGCAGTTTGGGTTATTTTCCATTCACATCAGTGGTCGACAATTGGTTTATAAAAGGCTGTGGTGTGTGATGTCCTGTCTGTGGGAAAGTGCTTATTAAAGACCCATTGCTGCTTATTGGAAAGAGTAGCCTATGTGGCGGCAGTGGCGGCAGTGTCAGAATGACAATAGCCAATGATAAAAATCAATGCGCTCTAGAGGTGTAATTAAATAAGAGAAGCTTTATTTTTTTTAAGGTACACTATTAAATATCGACAAACAGTCCTTCACTGCCGGACGCATTCCGTAAAGTTGCATAGTCCAATGGTTTTGAGTTTCTGTATTTTTTCTGAGATACATATATTGGATCGATCACTAGTATCTACTTTACATTAGTTCAAAGGTACTTATATTTTAAATGGAAAACCTTTGAGATATTTTGAGTGCAAACATGGAAAACTAGTTTTGGCAAGCTTGCCAAAACTCTGACACCATAGACTTCTGCAATAACAGGTTCTGTTAAATTGACTCAGTATTGCCGTCTACTCAGAAACACATGCTTAATAAGTGCATCGGTATCTAAGGTAGATGTGTAAAATCAAATCTAGATAATTGGTTTGGTTTTGAAAATTTGATATTTCATCGGATTATGCAGCTTTAAAATCACCTTGAATCCAGATACACCTGATTCCTGGTGAACAATAAATAGTCGGGTTCTTGCCCCTCATTTGTTTCTAAATTGGATTACAATGAAATTGCGCAAATATCTCTTCTACATATATATTCTAAACATAATGCCTCTTCCTGTTTGTATATGTCGCAGAGCAGCAGTGTGTAATGGTGCGCTGTACTTTCACCCCACCCACCCACCCTAGGGTGACCAGGAGCCTGAGTAGATAGACATCAATGCTGATATCTTGGAAAAGATATATTGAACATAGACCCACCTTTCTGCGTCCTGATATCCAAGTTCCATTCTCAGTTTAAAGCTGCATAGTCCGATGAAAGCTTCACCATTTCAAAACCAAAACAATTATCTAGATTGGATTCAACATATCTAGCTTAGATACTGATGCATTTATTAAGCATTTGTTGCCACATAGGAAGGGACACTGAGTCAATTTAATAGAACCTGTTTCTGCAGAAGCAGATGGTGTCAGAGGTGTGGCATGCTTGCCAAAATTAATTGTGCATGGTTGAACTTCAAATATCTCAAAAGTTAACAATTTAATTTTAAAGTTACTCTAAATTAAAGGAAGGTAGATTATAACAATGAACCTAATATATTTTCCCCAGAGAATGACTAACATTCAAAGCTAGCAGACTATGCAACTTTAAGAGGCCCTTGCACATGGTTCATTCTGGTTTGAGCCTTATTACAAGAGAACCCTGTGTCAGGCTATCAGTTCCGGACCCACTTCCGGCTACTGTCAGTATGCTGTCTATCACAGTGTAGTAAATAACAACAGCCTCAACTTGGAAGTGGATGCTTTATCTCTGCCACCTCCACCCCGCCACACAACCACACACATACACACCCGAGCTAGGATAAAGTGAGCATCTGCTGGAAGGATTAGGGGAGAGCCCTAGCACAGATTCCACTCTTATTCACTTGTTAAAGCTGCATAGTCTGATGAAATATAACATTTTCAAAACCAAGCCAATTATCTAGATTTGATTTTACATTTCTAACTTAGATACTGATGCACTTATTAGGCATTTGGTTCTGCGTAGAAGGCAATACTGAGTCAATTTAACAGAACCTGTTACTGCAGAAGTCTATGGTTTCAGCTTGCCAAAACTAATTTTCCATGTTTGCACTCAAAATATCTAAACAATTTACCATTTCAAATAAAAGTAACTTTGAACTAATGTAAAGTATATACTGGAGATATAATATAGTTATCTAATATAAAAATACAGAAATTCAAAACAATCGGACTATGCAACTTTAATGCTTACACCCTGTTTTTAAACACAACCGAGCCAACATATTAAAAAGTCTCAGCAAAGAAGAAAAATGAAGAGTTAGTATGTACTAATTAAAACATCAATTGACCTTCAAGAACTACATCTACAGCCAGTTGTCCATCCAATGGCGACTGTAGTATTAGCCCATAGTATCTCTCAGTATGGTGATTTTGAAAACATATTTTATTTCATTTCCCTCAAGTTTCTTTTGCTATTTTAACACCAAGCCCGGGATAGCCTAGTCATCCGACCGGTCGGTTGTTAAGAGTTTCACGTCCTGGCAACATCTAAAGTCATATCAGAACGGGTAGGACTTGTGAGAGTGCACCTTCATGGCAACTTTATAGTGCTGCCCCACTGGGAAATCAGGCCACCGGCACCATGACCCGATATTCCACTCAGTCACATTATCCTGACAATTTGCCAACCAGTCCTTGCCCTATCCTAATAATGCTGAGCACCTGGCTAGGAAGCGACAAGTATACATTTTTAAAGCCCCTGTCACACATCACCGGATTGGAGGAAACGGAAAGAAACCAAACAAAGTCCGTTGATAGTCCAGTTTGTGTCCGTACAAGTTTTGAACATGCACAAAACTTGGAACGGATGCCGCTGGATTGATGTCTAAATTTCTTGTCTGGTTTGAGTCTGTTTAGTCTGCTTACCATCCGTTGGCTATCCGTTCATATCCGTTTCATGTCCGTTTCATGTCCATCCGTCCAGCGGCCTTTGGCCCTATATTGCAACATTTTGACACATTTTAACACATTTTGATACTTATAATGCCGGGACGAGACAATTCTGTCCGTTGCTCAATCCGGTGATGTGTGACAGGGGCTTTAGTGATTGGTTTGACTCGACCGGAAACTCATGGGTTCGAATCCCACGATCTAAAAAAAAACGGGAGAAGGTCAGTCAACTCATTCGGCCATCCCTGTCTGGTCTATGTCTAGGAAATATGGCAGAAACTTAAAACCGTTTGCATTGTATCACTTTACGCAGACAACAGTGTGTGCCTAACCAACTTGATCACTATATAACCGTTGCTAAGTAACCGTGAGTTTATGGGATCCGTGGAGAGCAGTTCCCATACAACTTGCACTAAGCAGCATCGAGCAGCTCGTCTATGTAGGTCATCGGGAGCAATAAGAAAACATTAAGCTCTGTACCCACACACCCTGAGCAGCTCACAAACCTCCACCAGACAGACACCAGGCGCCGCCAAACAAGTTCCTAGAACCAGCCCTTCAAGTGCCACCTCCATAGGCACCCGCCATTTAGGCGCTGAGACCTCCAGGTGGAGTGGGTGGGTCCTAAATCCAAAGGCTGGGTCAGCAGTTCTGAGTTGTGATGGCATTTAGGCCCGTGTGCGTTCACGTGAGCAGCTCTGAGCAGGTTCCAATAGGGAACACTTGGCGAGCACAGTGTTTGCCAACTCTCATGAAATTCTCGCGAGAGTCATGAAATTGAACGATCTGATCAGTCACCTCATGAGTCACGGATCGACCCTAAAATCCCACGAATTTCTGTACTTTTGTACGAATTTCTGCACTTTTGTACACGTTTCTGTACTTTTGCACACATTTCTGTAATTGTGCATGAATTCCTGTACCTTTGTATGATTTCTGTACTTTTGTACGAATTCCTGTACCTTTCATTAAAAATAGGTAAATATCATGTTATGAATATGCTAAAATGTCAGCCTATAACCCTTAGGTATGCTAAAATATCAGCCTATAACCCTTGGGAAATGCCCCGTCCTGATATTACCTTAGATGTTGCCAGGATGTAAAACTCTAATAACTAACCAACCAAACAACCTTGGAAATGCACTCAATTAGCCCATCTTAAAGCCATTAACAGTAATTGTCTGGGGAGGCCCCAGGGATACCCGCAGCAAGTTTGCGGCTGCCACCACTCGGGTTCTACGCCACAATGCAAAACCTCAAGGATTCTCAGTACCTCCAGGTTGGCAACACTGCAAGCAGCTGTGCAAGTCTGGCACTGGAAGCAGCAGCTTCTCGCAGGCAGGTCTTTATTTATAGCAGGAATAGAAAGTATATACGACTACCACAGCCACAGCTGGCCCTCACATGTCCCCCCGTGAGCATTTAGTGGCTACTTTCTGGTCAGTTCACGTGGCTGACTGACCCAAGATCCGTGTAAAAATGGGAAAAGAAATTTGAGTGAAATGAAAACAAAATAAAGTTGTCAAAATCATCATATTGAGAGATACTATGTGCTAATACCACAACCACGCGGGATGACCGAAGGACTTGAGCGTGTCCGTCTTCCGTGTTGGTAGATTGTTGGATTCGAACCCATGGATTTAAACCCTGGTCAAGTCAAACCAATGACATAAGAATCGATACTTCTGGCTTCCTGGCCAGGCACTTGGCATTATTAGGATTGGTCGAGGACTGGTTAGCTCAATGTCAGGATAAAGTGACTGAGTCGGATATTGGGCCATGGTCCTGGTGGCCTGATTTCCCAGTTGGGCAGCACTATGAAGTCACCATGAGTACACTGTCACAAGTCGGTACCCGTCCTGATATGACCTTAGATGTTACCAGAACGTAAAGTTCCAACAACCAACCAAGATTACAGTGAAGTTGTATGAGCAAATATTGTGCATTAGATAAAGGCTGAAACCAGTTTTGATTAACAAGAGTATTTCTCTCAGCTCCAAGAAATGACTGATGCACTCCATTGTCACATTCTTATTAAAGTTGCAGAGTCCGATGGTTTTGAGTTTCTGTAATTTTCTGAGATAAATCTATTAGCTTGATCGTTATAATTTACCTTAACTTAGTTTGAACTATCTTTTATTTTAAATGGCTAACTTTTGAGATATTTGAGGTGCAAACATGCCAAATTAATGTTGGCAAGCATGCCAAAACTCTGACACCATACTGTTGTATAGTAACAGTTTCTACTAAATTGTCTCAGTGACCCCTTCTATGTGGTGACAAATGTTTAATAAGTACATCAGTATCTAAGTTAGATATGTAGAATCAAATCTAGATAATTGTTTTGGTTTTGAAAATTTGATGTTTTCATTGGACTATGCAGCTTTAATCTGGTCTGACAAAAACCATATTGCAAGGCACATTGAAATGAAGCTGACAAGGCCGACAAAGGAAAAGTTGGGAAGATAGCATCAGGGAATACACAGGCTGGAGTGTGGCAAGTACTAGATGGAGGTGGAAATAAAATGTTGCAAAGTCATCTATGGTGCTCCAACAATCATGGCATTTAAGGGATTGATGATGATTATTAGATAATTATTAGATTATTAGATACAATTCAACTTTGTGTATGTGTATTCAATCATTACCATCGCATAACCCGCCTCCCCACCTCCATCCCCCCACCCCCACCCCACCCACCCCCCACCCCCACCCCCCACCCCCACACCCCCACCCACCTTCAAGGGAGTGAGCATGCTCAAAGCATTGTCATAACTGGTTTCCCCAAGAGCCGTCCATGCCCTTCCTCAAGTGTCTAGCGTTTAAAAATGGCCTGCTCATAGCATCTAAATAAAATTCACATTTTTATGCTGATGATGCAGCAAAGTCACAGTGCGAAATTACAAATTACAAAAGGCTGACAACCTGGTAGATACCTACTGACCCTGGTTGATGTCTGATGAACTTTCACTCACTGCGTCCAACAAGAGAATATGCATATAAAAGAAGATCTAAGGTACAACAAATGAGACAAAAACACCAATGGCTTGCATGTAGTTATAAACAGTTCTAGTTCTAGTTTGGTATGCATTATTGCAATACCTCAGGGAGTTTGACGCCCCTGCCCTGCAGAGTTGTAAAACATTGCCTTGTGGTACAGGTTCTTGACAGAACCAAAGGCTAATGGAGCAAACCCTGAACAGAAAACTATGTCACTGTGGCAGCATCAAGTGTGGTTGATGTATGGAACTGCCAACATCTCCCGACCAGCCACTGCAGGGACAAATAGTTTTGTACCTGTCTGGACATGTTCTTGCCAGTGTGAAACCTGTATTTGCTCCCTGAGAGAGTGCTGCTGGTAACTTGCAAAAGCCAGCAGCACTTCAACACTTTTGCAGGCAGCTTTCATGAAATGGACCGACTCATGGACATCACTCTCACAGCAGAGAGCTAAATGGAGAGAGGCAGTCAAGTAATGAAAGCAGTCTTTGTCGCATCGCGACCAACAGCATGATGATGATGCTGAGTTCTAAACACCACCCTCAATGTAAGCAAACAAGTAGCAATACTAGGGCAGTATCTAATAATAACTTATTACTACCAACTGGCATCAACTCAATTTAATTATTATTATTCCACCAACACATTCATCCTTGGAATATACAGTGTTCTATTTTTTCTTTTTTAAATACAGAACTCATTCCCATATAGGACCAAAACAAATTATAATATTATGCATACATAAACAATACTGGTTTGATTAAAAGAGTTAATAGCCTGATGGCATTTTGTTTCTCTCATTCTTTAGATAAATATATTAGTTTGCTCATTATAATATCCATTATTTTAATTCGAGGTAAGTTTGCATTAAAATGACTAACTTTGGAAATATGTTAAGTGTAAACATTCCAAATTAATGCTGGTGTGCTCGTAGAAGTTTTGGCCCAATGGCCTTCAGCCTAGACAGCTTCCATTGTATTGCCATACTACTGCCATTCTATCCAGTAACAAATACTTAATAACCGTACAAGTATCTAAGTTTGATGTGTTAGTTCAAATCTAAATAAATGTTTTAATCTTTGAACATTTGATCCTTTTATCAAAATATGTAACCTGAAGAAAAACTATTAAGAAAACTAAAAGGAGAAGAACGGTTTGTACTGCAAGTCACCACTGTTTGACAGGGAAGATGGCGGCAAAAAAACAACCTGATGACGTCATGTGCACGGCCTCCATTGCTAACCCCGCCTTGTGGGATGTGAACCACTTAATGCAGCCGTTGATTTGACAGTAGAATTGCTGATATTGCAGGCCACACCTACAATAGCTTAACAGCAAGGCAACAACAAGCACATACAATTTGTTTTACTAGCCAGACCAGTAATATGAATTGCGAAATGAAAATCGCGTTTGATTCAACAACCGAACGTATAAACTCAAAGTAGGTCACCTGACGTCAGTGCAAATAGGTCAGTCTTGCTTATCTTATTTTATTTTCATGTCAAGAGTGTTGCGTAAGTATCGCTGTGTGTTAGTGCTTTACAATTTTGTTCATTGTTGTTATAGGCCTATTCCTTGATTAAGCATGGGGACTTTAAATCACTAAATATTCGCTTCCCCCCGATTCCAGTGCTCCTCCTCCGATCTTCGTAATACAAAGTTCAGGCCGAGGTAGTGACACATATAAATATTTATGTCATGGGTGTGCTATTACAATATTTGTTAATTGTTAATATATTCATGGATTAACCATTGGAAATTTCAATCACTGAATATTCGGCTCCCCCCATTCCAGTGCTCCTTCTCCGATCTTGGAAAAGCTGATTACCAGGCTCGATAGTGAGTATAAATATTTAGGTCATGGTTTTTTTCAAAGTTGGCACATGGCAAGCGGGTGGTCATCTCATGTTACATGTATGCATCCTATCTGGTATATATATGCATAGTTGTTTTGTTGTTGTTGGTTTTTTTAAATGAATTTATTTACCCTGCTCATAGCGGATAAGTGTGTTAATACTTGTTTTCACCGCTGGGCAGCACTATTCCAATTGGATTCAAATCTTTGAAATTTAGTTTTAGTAATAATTTTGCCAATAGTAGTACAACTCAACAATCGACCAGTGGTCCCCAACTCGTTCATCAAAGGCTGTTGTATGTGCTGTCCTGTCTGTTGGAAAGTGCATATAAAAGACCCCTTGCTGCTTATCAGAAAGTATACCCTATGTGGCGGCAGTGGGTTTCCCCCAAAGAAATATGTCAGAATGAGTATATATATATGTTTGACGTCCAATAGCCGATGATAAAAATCAATCTGCTCTAAAGGTGTCGCTAAATACAACAAGCTCTACTTTACAACTCAACGATCTGTCATCACAGTGTGTTTGACCTAATTTAATACACGCGTTCATCCATTGTCCCATATATGTTGTACTAATGAGCGCTGATTTCTCTAGTGGAGCAGGTGTGCTCTAATTGAATCCTCTTGAGGACAGGGTACTATGAGTGTGTGCTCTTTTCGTTAGTGATGTGCATTATTACTAGGATAGTTAGGAAATTACAAAGTTTCAGGGACATATTAATGTGACCAACTGAGATATCCTATCTTGGCGTATTAAGGCATTATCATCTCTGCGGACAAGCATTTGAAATTACAGGTGCATAGTCCGATGAAGCATCTAATTTTCAAAACCAATGCACTCAGCCATTTTGATTCTACATATCTAACTTAGATACTGGTGCAATTATTAAAGAGTTGTCACCCCATAGAAGGAATTACTCAGACAATTTAATAGAACATGTTAATGTAGGAGCCTACGGTGTCAGAGTTTTGGGATTCAACTTAAAACTTGGATTATGCAACTTCAAACCACCAGCATGCACAATGTCACAGGGAGGTGCCCATTATGATGTGTTACTAGGATGGAATTCACCAATTGACTCACTCACTGAGGATTCACGTCAACAGTACGTGAGTGCATTCCACTGTTGGACAAAGCACAATGAGAAACAGTAGGCAATGAGCAACTCAGACTGAAAAAGTGGAGCAACTGTACAGGGGTGTGTGTAGGTGTATGTGAGTGTATGTATCTAGATCTGTGTTAGTGTATGTCAGTGAATAGCTGAGGATGAACGTGCCTGTATTTGAATGTGTGGTAGTTGATGTGTGTGGATGTGTGTGTGAGTTTTTGTGAGTAGATGTGTGGATGTGTTTGTGTGTGTAGAGGGATGTGTGTGAGTGGGTGTGAGTAGATGTATATCTATATCAGTGTGGGTGAATGTGTGTATGGGTGAGTAGATGTATATGTAAGTGTGCGTGGATGTGTGAGTTTGTGTGTGTGTGAGTGGGTGTGGGTGTGGGTGAGTGAGTGTGTGAGTATAAGTGAGGGTGTGGTAGCTGGAAGTAGCACCCTTCATGTCTTCTCACGACGCTAACCATGCTTGATGACAGATTAACCCACGCGCTCGCAGCACACATTGCTTACAGTCTAAACCGGAACCGGAAATGACTGTTGTCTGACGTCATCAGAGGCCAGACAATAATTGCAATTTCAGTGTTGGGAGTAAACAGTTGAACACTACGGTTCCGAAGATCATGCAACCCAGGCTAGTGAAACCTAAATCAAGATTTAGTCTAAATATAGAGAAGACAAGTAAGTATAATCTTGAACATAATTATGGAAAGCTCTTGTGCGTCATCTAGAATAATACTAAAAGTGTGTTAATAGCATAAGCCACATATTATTATGTTTTTCATCTGTAAAGCGCTTAAGCCTGGTTGGCTCAGTGTCAGGATAATGTCACAGTGCACAGTCATGGTGACTTTATAGTGCTTCCCCACTGGGAACCCATGCTGCCAGCACCATTACCTGATATCCCACTCAGTCACAGTATCCTCACACTGAGCTAACCAGTCCTTGTCTTATCCTATTAATGCTGGGCGCCAGTGAAAAAGGAGAACCTGCTGAGAAGCCACAGTTGTAGGCGTTTTATTTTAATTTTTTTTTGGTCCATTAGTTGTTTAAGCAGGGGAAATTTCAGTCCTAGACGACTGGTCTTCCTCATTCCACTGCTGGTCGATAGAAAGCCCAAGCCTACACTTTTACCGACCCAAAGGATTTTTAACCTCCCACACCACATAGACATGGTATGAGAGCAACCGGCCTTTGATGACGCTGTAAGTTATACACAGCAGTGGAAATCCAAATTGTCCGTGCTGGGAGTATGGGGAATCGAACCGCTGACCCTCAGATTAGGAGTCTGACCGAGAAAAAAGTCAGACACTGTAACCACTCCGCCACAGAGAATGCCACCCATGTGTTCACTCTATAACAACATGATCCATGAACTGTATGTACTCAATTGCCAACAAATAAATCTGACTTTTCTGGTGGAGAGTTGCGTAGTTAACATTAATACTTCTGGGTATTGATTTGTTAGTAAGGGGGTGCCGTTACTGCGCAACCATACAAGATGCAACCCCAGCACAATGTACACCTCCTGGAGTAGGTGGAACGAGGATATCATTATTTAACCCTGGAGCAGTGAAGACGCTGGTACACACCTCCCCCCCCCTCTCTCCTTCCTTCCCTCCCTCCTCCCTCCCCCCTCTCCCTCCCTCCTTCTCTCCCTCCCTCCTTCCCTCCCTCCCTCCCGCCCAGCATCGGCTTTTGCGCCACAGAAAATGCTGACGCATATGTTTCAACCTGGGTGTGTAAACTCTCCAGGAAGATAGGCTGAAATCCATCCCGGCTTTGTCCACACAACAACATGTGAGAACACACAGATCTCTCAGCAGGTAAATGCGAAGCATTGCATGGAAAACACACCGGATGCCAGCCGATATTTGGGAGTAGATCCCTACAATAGTCGTTGATCAGGGACCAGGAGCTGAATATATTCTCGTAGGAGGGGGGTGATACAACCGGGAAATATTGTGTCTAGAACATTATACAAAGGCACAATTCTTGCAATTTCAGGGCTAGCGTCTTCACCATCAAATTCTCTAGGCTCCCTGATGCAATGTCCTTGTCTGTCTGTATGACTGCTTGTATGAGCGGTCAGTGCAAACTACTCCACTCGTTTTAAATCGTGTATGTTTGTAATGTATGTTAATTGGCCAGCCAGCTGATAAGGTGATCACGTGACCAGTAGCTGAGATAAGGACTGGCTAAGTAATAAAGGCAGTTGCAGTACAGAGCTTGAAGTGTCCACAGGTATATCCCATGGGGTCAGATGTGGAGTCAATGGTGTTGTTAGACCCATTGTTTCTCATGGACACTGGACACCAACAGAGATAGTGGCAAGTGTCAAGTAGCTGGGGTGCACCAGGGAGGCAGCAATTCCCTGGGAATCAACTGATGGTGTATATCCATAAGTTTGTGTAATGCTTCTATCGCAATGGATGCGCTTACATCTACATACACTGGGTAGGTTCAACAACCACACAGTCCATATCATGTACCGGATCCTGGCCATGGCACCAGTGTCGTGGGCGAGGGGTTCATATAAAGGGGAAATAAGGGGAGTTCAGTGCAGGCTACTACGATATCGATTACAGTCAATACATCCTTCTTACATTTAAGAACCTCGCCTCGTACTATGGTATAGCACATCTCGAGGCCATTACCGATATCGGAATAATAAATATATTAAATATAAAGTCAGGCTAAGTGAAAGGAGGAGGACGAGATGGAAGGTTGGCGAACAGCCTAATTTATTTGATAAGGCTCTTGCCCGAGCAATAAACGCCCTACCTATACAAAGCTAAAAGTAAAAATAGGTGCGTAGTGTACAAAGCAAGCAGCAGAAGTGAGCACAGTAGAAGGTGAGGGAGGGGGAGCAGCAAAGAAGAGTGCTGGCCCGCAGCAAATATATATCATGGACATGAAATAATCATCGAATCGTAGGATAATAAATAATATTATAAGATCGTAGGATAATAAATAATATTATAAATAACTTCACCCGCCATTTTATATTTATATAATAGATTATATCACACATATTAAATATGTATGGTAGTACTTGTCTTCAACCGACCACTCTAGTTCCAGACCAAGGTTGTCCTGAGATAACAGAGATTGTATCATCAGATGGCAAGGTCAAATGAAATAAACACTGATAAAGACAGTTTGCGCATTGTCAAATTACGCGCAAATAGGGGGCTTTCACTGTTCACAGGGGTCCCTGAAGACATGGAAGAGCCATTAAAATAGACAATTTAATTGTGAAAATTATGACATTTTATGCATTTGTGGCTATATCAATTAAATGTACGTGTTTTGTTTTGTGTGTGTGAGTAAAAATGAGAAAGTTTACCCGAATAGACACCAATGTAGATGAATGATGATGATTTCATGCCCTCTTGGCAGCAAAAGAATGTATAATCATAATGTAGATTTACTTGACGGCCCTCACTAGCAGACCCCAGTCTAACTATGATGTAGAATACTGTAGTGGTCTGCACTGACCTCTCAGGCAAGGAGACGTATAGACAGGTAGGCGTGGGTAGTGTGTTCATATCAGGGAGCCTAGGTGGTGTAATGCTTAGCACACTGGCCTGGAATGCAAAGAGATGTGGGTTC
Organism: Branchipolynoe longqiensis; assembly: GCA_030323885.1. Classification (NCBI taxonomy): domain Eukaryota; kingdom Metazoa; phylum Annelida; class Polychaeta; order Phyllodocida; family Polynoidae; genus Branchipolynoe; species Branchipolynoe longqiensis. The sequence continues at coordinate 42,557,301 of CM059192.1, forward strand.
GAGTCCCGCTCTAGGCACAATATCTCCCATTTTCATCACCCCCACGACACTGGTTGCCGTGACCATGATCCTGTACAAGCTATGCGCTGTATAGTTGTTGAACCTACCCTGTGTATGTAAGTGTGTTTCATCACCCCCACGACAATACTTACAATTTGGTTTCGATAGTTGGGAAAGAGGGCAATATCATTTACCATTAAAAGCTGCATTAACCAGATAAGTCTTGAGGATAGGTTCAAATTCATCAGGACATGATTGCTTTTCTTACATCCTCTGACAATCTATTCACTAAAAAGTGGGAGTTCTTGCCCAGAAGGTACAATCACCACATGATGTGAGTCTAGACAAAGAGACATGTGATAATATCTGACTGGAGGATCTGAGAATTTGGGATGACTGTTTGAGGGACAGGAGGTTGCACAGACATTCTGGTGCTTTAAACATTAATACCTTTCTAGTCAGTCAGTAAAATATTCACCTCAAAGTACAACTTTACTGTCAGTGTCAGCCAATGCAAAATTAAATGATTCTTACTACAGCATAACCCCATTAAACCAAACTTGAAGGGACCCTAGAAATTGTTTGGATTTTTTTAGTTTTTTTGTATTCTGTGTTTATACTGTCCATAGGATGTAAGCTCGAGTGCTCGGGCTTGTTTTCAATGCTGGCCAGTTGTAGTAGTCGTTTAATCTTATCACACAGTAGGAGGTGATAAGATGTATTTGTTTCTCACACAGTAGCAGGTACATGGTGATTATTTAGTAGCTGTAGATGGTTGAGTTTGTTTTGTGTTGGGGTTGGCTATCCAAGGTCGATCCGAAATAGGGAAGGAATCCGAAATAGGGATTAACTGATCATTTGTTTAACCGAGCTTTGACTTTGACTTGGCTTTGGCAAAAACGGGGATGCATTATGAATGTACAATGTATGTGGACACTATGATTATTGTTTTTTATGTATATACAGTTTAACCCAATTAAACCAACCTCGGTTAAATCAAACGATCGGTTAATCCAAACTTTTTTCGGCGACCTGGCAAAATACTACAATTTATCATATAAACAAATCTCAGATGACCTTAAAACCACATGAAAATTTGGGTTAACTGTACCGGAAGTGGCCTGGGGCCGACAATTTTGTTTGGATTAACCGATACTTTGGATTAACCGAGTTTGGTTTAACCAACTTTTTTATATAATAAATGGTAGTATTTTGCCGGGCCGCCGAAAAAAGTTTGGATTAACCGATCGTTTTGTTTAACCGAGCTTGGTTTAATGGGGTCATACTGTATGTCCCTCCTGGTACCTACCCTTCTTCACTTTCCACCTGAACCAACAGCTCCATGCACGTTGTTTTCACCCTCCCACCTACCCATGGGTTGAGTGTTGCTGGTGACCTTCTCTGTGATCCAGTTAAGTATTGATTTTGACTGGTTAATATGTAATGTATAACACATTATGCAAGTGTAAAGATATGTAAGGGAATTATTATTACTATTGTTATACTCCATCAGACCCAACACTGTACTGGTGGCACCACCTGCGGCCTCCTCACCTCCACTGGATGTCGACCAGTGTCAGTCGCACCGGAGGATTTGTATACACACCATACATATATATAAATACATATATATATCTTCCATCCTAATATGACGTTAGATGTTGCTAGGACGTAAAACAACAACAAACAAACAAAAACTATATATATATGGGCAGTTCTGAAGCATTTCATCTTACTATAGCCTACTCTCCATAATTTCCGTAATTTAGTTATATTCATAAACATTTGCGCACATAATCTGTAAACAGAACATGGCTGAAGGACTAGGCGATTATGATGCCTTAATTCATTTACAACGCCACCTACGGTTGTGGCTACATCGCACATGGCCGAAGGTGGGGATGGCCCCCCATCCCAGCCCTATCCTTCCCTATACATGTAGAACATATGCGTTAAGCCCCAGTCACAACTTACAGGATTGAGCAACAGACATAAACCGGACAAAGAATTGTCTAGTCCGGTGGTGTTCGATATCAAAATGTACCGAAATGTGTCAAACTGTTGCAATGGCCACCGGACGAAATGGACGGTAAATGGACAAGGAACGTACATTAACGAATATCCACCGGACGAGAACCGTATGAGAACCGGACGAAGACCGAATGTCAAACAGGCATTCCGGATTGTTCATGGACACGCCAAAAACATATACTGACTGAATTCCTGCAGTAAAAAAAAAAAAAAAAAAAAATAACAAACACTGTTAACGGACTTGGCAGGAAACTAGCACGTTTCATAGCTGCACCCAGTGTATTAGGATGCACCATGTGCGGCACGCCAGTTTGTTTTTCTTCCACACATCCCACAATGCACCACGCGGCTGGAATGACAAACCAGTCTATTGGTACCTGCACTCATGGCCTGCCTGGCGATCGAACTTGCTAGAGCAAGGCTAATTGGATCAGCTAATGTTGTCATGGTCATAATCGTGATTTGTATCTGCGGGATATCTGGTCACGGTACCAGTAGCACATTACCCAAATCGGGCAGCACTATAAAGTTATCGTGAATGCGCCATGTCACAAGTCGGTACCGGTCCTGATTTGACAACACATGTTTCTAGGGCATTAGACCCCATTACATCGAATGCATAGTAGCTACTGGGGGCGATGTAATGCACCCCTCCTCTGGATCTGGCTTGACCTGATTTTATGCTGACTCAACCCCCACCTGTCCGCTATGCACAAAGTCTGTGGGTGGAGAGTGAAGGGTTCTTTCTGTCATACTACACTCGCCATCTGGAATGTATGTCTCAGGATGTACTCGCTCACAGTGTGTTTTCTTGCACTGGTGTAGCAACCATAACAGAAACAAACTACACTGTCCACCTATCTGTATAACAACCCCGGCCTCTGCGAATAGTCCACTTAACTTAAACCGGTATAGTTCCCAGTCGAGTCAAACCAATGACTTATCAAATTGATACTTGTCGCTTCCTAGCCAGGCGCTCAGCATTAATAGGATAGGGTAATGACTGGTTAGCTCAGTGTCAAGATAATGTGACTGAGTGAGATATTGGGTCATGGTGCTGGCAGCCTGATTTACCAGTGGGCCAGCACTATAAAGTCACCATGAGTGCGCACAGTCACAAGTAAGTACCGATCCTGATTTGACCTTAGATGTTACCAGGGCGTAAAACTCCATCAACCAGAAGGAATACTAAGTCAATTTAATAGAAGATCTTACTGCTGAAGTTTATGGTGTCAGCATATTGACGTGAACGCCAACATTAATTTAGCATGGTTTCAATTCAAATCTCTTCAAAGTTATCCATTTAAGTTAACAGTTGTTTCAATCTAATGTAAGTTAAATTATAATGCTCAATCTCTTATATTTGTATCAAACACAACTTTACAATTGTCAGGATCGAATGTGCCTATTCATAATTATTGTATATATACGTAAAATTAACAAATTCTCTTGGAATTAATTAGGGCCTAAGCAACGCTGATGTGTTCTGCGGTCAAGCTGTCTAATATGGTCATTCAGCTGTGGTATGCGGGTAATGCAGTACCTATCTGCTAAAATACCTCAGGGAGTTTGATGCCCGTGCCTTGCAAAGTTATAAACCACTGCCTTGTGGTACAGGTTCTTGATAGAACCAAAGGCTAAGGGAGCAAACCCTAACAGAAAACCATGCTTCCATGGCAGCATTAAGGGCGGTGATGAAGGGAACTCCCAACATCTCCCGACCAGCCACTGCAGGGACAAATAGTTTGCGCTTGTCTTAATGTGTTCTTGCCGGTGTGAAACCTCTATTTGCTCCCCAAGAGAGTGCTGCTAGTAACTTGCAAAAGCCAGCAGCACTTCAACACTTTGCAAGCAGCTTTTATGAAATGCACAACTGCATGAAATAGCGGCGGTTAAGAAATAAAAGCAGCCTTTGTTGCATTGCGACTGACAGCATGATGATGATGAGGCCACATACTGCCTATACATTCGAATGGACTGTCTTATTAAAATAATATTGAAAGAAGTTTATACTCATGGATCAGTCGTCATAGATCAACATGTTATAAAGAAGAAAGGAAAGTATCCCAAAGCCTACTTTGGTTAATAGTGAATATTAATTCAATTCAATTCTTTTATTTTAAGTCTGCAAGGTATGTTTACAATAAACTGAGGTGATACAATAAATGCATACAAATTCCTTACAGACAGGAAGGATCCCAGAAAAGCGATGCTTATCTAGCGGGTCTCCATGATGTGAATGAACAAGTGATGACAATAACAAATGATTAAACTTACGCTACATTTTTAACTAATGATTACGATGAGATACTGATGCGTCTCTTCACAGTTAGTAAAATACAAGCCCCTTCATTATGCTCCTAAGCTATGAAATTCTCGTATCCCACACCTGGATGACATCACATGGGGATTTAGGCTATTTGAGCTCCAACCCAGTACGTAGGAATTGTTATATGTCCAGGACCATCATACTAAATCTTCCATGGCTATTCGTACATAGTACTAATTGCGATGCAGTTAAAGTTGCATAGTCCGATGGTTTTGAGTTTCTGACATTTTTATGAGATAAGTAAATTAAATTGATCATAATAATCTACCTTACTTTAGTTTGAAGTAACGTTTAATTGAAATGGCTACCTTTTGAGATATTTGAAATTCAAACATGGGAAAATAATGTTGGCAAGCACGGCAAAACTCTGATACCATAGGCTTCTGCAGTAACAGGCTCTATTAAATCGACTCCATGTTCCCTTCTATGTGGCAACACATACTTAATAAGTGCATCAGTATGTAAGTTAGATATATAGAATCAAATCTAGATAATTGTTTTGATTTTGAAATTTTGGTGCTTGATAGGACTATGCAGCTTTAATATTTCAGGAATCTTAATATTGTACGGGCGGTTCCACCCTGGTCTCTCTTGTAACCGTCAAAAGACATTAATGTATGCTTCCAACATGTATTCTAGCACTCCGTCCACCACGGAGTCACAAGGTCAAGCGACCCACCCCCTGACCAGCCAGGTCGCAGGTAACCTCTCATGGTAAGGGGAGCCGCTAGCCGGGCGTAGTGCTGGCAATCCACACAGGGACCTGCCTACCGGCTAGCATGCCACCCTGACACAGACGCACTGTCCATTCCCTTTTCTTGAAGATTTATACTGCCTATCATGGATAAGTCTGAATAATCTTGCTTTCACCATCATACAGTTTGTTGAAAGAAAGCCTGAGCCTAAAATTGTACCGACCCAAGGGATTTTTAACCTCCCATACCACATAGACATGGTATGAGAGCAACTGGCCGTTGATGACGCTGTAAGTCATCAGCGGTGGAACTCCAAATTGGCAGAGGTGGGGCATGGGGAATCGAACCACTGACCTTCAGATTAGGAGTCCGACCTATAAAAAAGTCAGACACTCCGCCACAGAGGACACCACGATGTAGATCCCCAATAGCTAATGTCTACGTTTTGTGTTGGGGTGTGGTGGTTAAAGAAACAATCCCTGCGGTTGTATTCCCACCTTTTTCTTCGTCCACCTTGTTCTTTCTTTCTTCCGCCTTTCACTTTACCTTGCGAGACCATACCACTGCAGTTTGCATCTCTTTATGATTGTCAGGAGATCTTTCTGTGGTCCAATTGCCTGCTGGATCTTGGGCATGGACTTCCTTCCTTCCTTCCTTTTTTTTTTTTTTTTTTTGGTCCATTAGTTGTTTAAGCAGGGTAAATTTCAGTCATAGACGACTGGTCTTCCTCATTCCACTGCTGGTCGATAGAAAGCCTGAGCCTACACTTTTACTGACCCAAGGGATTTTTAACCTCCCACACCATATAGACATGGTATGAGAGCAACCGGCCTTTGATGACGCTGTAAGTTATACACAGCGGTGGAAATCCAAATTGGCAGAGCTGGCGGCATGGGGAATCGAACCGCCGACCCTCAGATTCCTTGTTGGTAACATGTCCTTTGTATGAGCTGCGTAGTATCATGCAGTAGCACCTCATTCCCTTGGTGTGTGTTCTTCGTTGAAGCTCTACTGTGACTGTGAGGTTCTATGATTCGCAAGCATACAGGAAGACTTGGAAGTGAACATGTACAGTAAGTGTGCAACCAACATCTGATATTAAAGTTGCATAGTCCGATTCTTTTGAGTTTCTGCCATTTTCTGAGATAAATACATTATGCTGATCGTTATGAACTATGTTACGTTAGTTTGAAGTAACTTTTAATTTAAATGGCTAATTTTGAAGGTATTTCTCATTAAAACATGCCAAATTAGTTTTGGCAACCACGCCAAAACTCTGCCACCATAGACTTCAGTACTAACAGGTTCTATTAAATTGACTTATTACAACCTTTTATGCAGCAACAAATGCTTAATAAGTGCACCAATATCTAAGTTGAATACATAGAATCCAATCTACATAAGTGTTTTGGTTTTGAAAATTTAATGTTTTCATCGGACTATGCAACTTTAAACATCTGTGCAATATGACACAGATGGAGCAGGCGTAGATCACTGATAGAACATATATATACCAAGTGGAAATATGAAGACATTTCATAAGTCGTTTATCATACGATATGTGTTTGAGACATTTGAAACGGGCGGGGGGGGGGGAGGTGTACCCACTGCTGATATATAAACACCGAAGCTCTTTCTGATATTGGCACAGCTATGCTTACTCATTGCATAACACCCATATCAGTAATACAATGTAATACTAAGTATTTACCAATATTTAGCAGCCTGATCTTGCATAAAACCCATATCAGTAATAAGATATAATCCTAGGTATATATTTAACAGCGATAAACATTATTTGCAAAAGCCTCCCCCATGAGGAATTAATATTGTCGTCAGCGGTTCGGAAAAGCAGGCAACATCTGGGAAGAGAGAATCAGGTCGAGTGATATATAGTTGACTGTAAGCTTGGCAGTGGCCTCTCTCTCCATGTGATACCAACAATTCAACAAAATCATTCCCCCGAATATATAATTATGAGTCAACATGGCATTTCCTTTTGGCATTCGCCTAAAATCACCGCTTCCAATCCATGTTGGATTGACCACTAGCTGCTGTTTAGCTTTCAGATTAAAAACAGACAACAAATTGTCGATTAAAAACAATAAAATAAAAAGATTAACGGTGTCATAGTAAACCTTCCCCCTCCCCCATTCCGCACCTCCCCACCTCACCACCAGAGGGCCACCGGCCCAGTCTGCTCGCGGCGTAGTGATGGTTGCCCCCGCTTTGCCCCCCTCTAAGTTTAGCCGCCGCGACGTGAGCTGCTCTTACTGCCGAGAGGCAGGAGGCAGCAGGAGCAGCTAGGAGCAACTCGGAGAAGCTCGGGACCCGCCGCCGAGCCAGCAGTGTGTCCATCCATGTGCTTCACAGTTGCTCGGAAATCGCTCGGGAGTTAGTCGTGAGTTGCTCGTGAGTTGTTCGGGAGTTGCTCGGGAGTTGTTTGGGAGTTTCTCGGGATTTGCTCGGAACTACTCGGGAATCGCTCCGAGTGGCTTCGGCCATTCTGCTGTGTGCTCCTACGCAGCGACAGCAGCTTACAACAAAACCGGGACGGTATAGCCTGCTCTCCTTGGGGTAAGGATCGTTGCTATAGGAAACATTCACATATATATTATATCCACCTATTTACACATCTACATAGGATATGTAAGGACACACATATATATATATATAGGATATATTAGCATACATGTATATATATATAATGGAATAGGTGTAGATTGCCTCACTCCCCTACTTCACACTATATTTCCATCGAGGATTCTTGGAGTCTAATTCATGGAGGGGATTAAATAAAAGAGCCTGGAGGTATGTGCTTGTTGTAGTAGTACGGACAGTAATTCCATCACGGTGGAATGAAGGACACTTTTATTGCTCAACAAATGGATCCGCATATGCGACAGAACACAGGATAAAAAGCCAGGTTTGGAGGGTTTGAATGATGGATTCATATATATGTATATTGTGTATCATGTAAATGCATGTATAGTATGACAATGCTATGTGGGAAAGAATAGTTTATTATTACATACATAATGATTTAGATAGCAGTTATATAAGTGTAATAATAATAATAATAAAACATGTATATAGCGCCCAATCCAGCAAGCCGTTCTCAGGCGCTTTACATAACAAACAAATATACAGGAAAATAAATTTCACCTAGTTAAAAGCAGATTTAAACAAATGTGTCTTAAGACCTTTTTTAAAAGCACCAACAGATTTACAATCTGTGATATATCCTGGCAGAGCATTCCACAGTCTCGGGGCAGCAATACTAAAAGCACGATCCCCAAAGCCTTTGAGTCTGCTCCGAGGAACTGCTAACTGGCTGGAGACTCTGGAGCACAGTGTTCGAACATTTGCTATCTCCTGGAGCATATCTCTCATATATTCTGTAGCCTGATCATGCAAGGCACGATCTACAATAAGCAACACCTTGAAATCAATTCTCTTCTCTACAGGGAGCCAATGTAATGATTTCAGCACAGGAGTGATGTGATCAAATTTCTTTGTACCCGTCAACATGTGTGTATGTGAGATTACCCCATTCTACATATGCACACCTATAATGCATAGACTAAATATGGGATGGGTGCGATATAATAATAGCTTCTTACATTCACATAATGCACGATGTAGTACATATATATAGAAATATGGGTAAAGTGACTTCATTCAGCCTATCCGTACATATAAACACATATCATCATTATCATCATGCTGTCGGTTGCGATGCGACAAAGACTGCTCTCATTACTGCTGTGAGAGCCGTGACCATGAGTCGGTCTTAATATCTCTCAGCTTCAGGCCTCTCTTGATACATTTCATGAAAGCTGCCTGCAAAAGTGTTGAAGTGCTGCTGGCTTTTGCAAGTTACCAGCGACACTCTCTCGGGGAGCAAATAGAGGTTTCACACTGGCAAGAACATGTCAAGACAGGCGCAAAACTATTTGTCCCTGCAGTGGCTGGTCAGGAGATGTTGGGAGTTCCATACATCAACTGCCCTTACTGCTGCCACAGTGACATGGTTTTCTGCTTAGGGTTTGCTCCCTTAGGCTTAGGTTCTGTCAAGAACCTGTACCACAAGGCAGTGGTTTAAAACTCTGCAGGGCAGGGGCATCAAACTCCCTGAGGTATTGCTATACCTGCAATACCTGCATGCAAAGCGCATATACATGGGGTTATTTCATTCAAGTGACCTCATCATCATCATCATCCTGTCGGTCGCGATGCGACAAAGACTGCTTTCATTACTTGACTGCCGCTCTCCATTTAGCTTTCTGCTGTGAGAGTGATGTCCATGAGTCGGTCCATTTCATGAAAGCTGCCTGCAAAAGTGTTGATTATCGTTGTGAGGGGTAATACCTGTTTACTTGTTGTTGTTTTGCATTGCTAGCAACATCTAACTACACATCAGAACTGATACGGACTTGTGACAGTCCACATTTATGACGGCTTTATAATGCTGTCCCGTGGGAGATCAGACCGCCACCACCATGACCCAATATCCCACACAGTCACATTATTCTGGTACTGTGCTAACCAGCCCTTGTCCTATCCTGTTAATGCTGAGCCCCAGGCTAGGTAATGAACAGTATCAATTTGATAAGTTATTAGGTTTCACTCGGCTCCCGACCTTCCGCATGGGAATCCTGCGCTCTTACCGATTCGGCTCCCTCGTCCGGTGGGTAATACCTTGTTCTTCACATAATGTTTTAGAGCATATATATTGGAATTGTAGAATTACCTCCGTCCATACTGAGTCAATCAAATGACTTCAAAATTGATACTTGTCGCTTTCTAGCCAGATGCTCGGCATTATTAGGATAGGGCAAGGACTGGTTGGCTCAGTGTCAGGACAATGTGACTGAGTGGGATATCAGGTCATGGTGCTGGTAACCAGTTCTACTAGTGGGGCAACACTATAATGTCACCATGAGTGCGCACTGTCCGAAATCAGTACCCGTCCTGATATGACATTAGATGTTGCCAGGACATAAAACTCCAGCAACCAACCGACTAACCTCCACCTTCTGCCATGTCCTTCCTGATGGCTGAATGAGTTGAGCATCTGCCTCCATTCTGATAGGGATTCCAACTCCTGAGTTCGAACCCTGGCCGAGTCAAACAAATGACTTAAAAGTGCATATGAAAGTAGTGGTGTTCTCTGTGGCAGAGTGGTGAGAGTGTCTGACTTTTTTCTAAGTCGGACTCCTAATCTGAAGGTCAGTGGTTCGATTCCCTGTGCCCCAACCTCTGCAAATTTGGATTTCCACCTCTGTGTATAACTTAGAGCATCATCAAAGGCCAGTTGCTCTCATACCATGTCTATGTGGTGTGGGATGTTAAAAATCCCTTGGGTCGGTAAAAGTGTAGGCTCGGGCTTTCTATCGATAAACTGTCTAATGGTGAAAACAAGCCTATTCAGGCTTATCCATGATAGCCAGTATAAATCTTCAAGAGAATTGCTGCACTGCAACATCTGACAGCATCTAAGATCATATCAGGATGTGTAAAGACTTGTGACAGCACGCACTTATAGTGACGTATTTTAAACTGTTTAAAATATATACATAACATATAAAAAAATCAGAGGTGGGGGATTTTTCAGGCATGGGCGGGAACGATCACAAATCTTTATTTCACCTGATACAGTAAATGGAAGTGCCTCGTACCGGCGCCCATGCCCCGTGTTTAAGCCGCAGACAGGCGGCGACAGGCGGGGATGTCCAAGGTTAGCTAATGGGGCTGTCACACTACGACGTAACGACGTCGGCGTAGGGAGAACGTGAAGAACGTTGAACTTCTCAGCGTGGTATGCAAATTTGGGCAGAAGTTGAACATGGATGCAGCGTAGTGGACGAGAGAATAATGGTGGTAAAGCATAGTGATAGAGTCATTCAACGAGAGAGGACAACGTAATGACGCTCAGGGAACGTTATGTACGTTATTCCAACGCCAGAACTACGTTGCTTTACGTTGCCTTACGTTACGAACGTCATGCAACGGTGGCAAAATGCTAAACGTACGTTGGACGTACGTTAGGCATACGTTATCCCGACGGTTTCACTACGTGGACTGCACTTTTCCACCGGCTTTAATGTGGGTCAACGTAGTGCAACGTAGTGCAACGTAGTGCAACGTAGTGCAACGTAGTGCAACGTCAACGTAGTAACGTAGTGCAACAACAACACAACGTAGTGCAACGTAGTGACCAGCGTTTGACTAACGTCTGTTTAACGTCATTGACGTTCGCCGAATGTGTACAGAACGTACGGCGAACGTAAACCCTTACGTTCTAGTTACGTCGAAAGTTTTGAACAGGTTCAAAACTTTGACGCGCGCCGACGTAACAGGACGTAAAGTGACGTGGTTCAACATCAGTCTAACGTCATTCTGACGTCATCATAACGTAATCCAACGTAGGTCAACGTAATGACGAAACGTGATCACGTCAGGCTTACCTTTGCTCGTTACGTCGTAGTGTGACAGGGGTATTAGACACATGGTGTAAGCCAGATTCTGCCTACGTCTACACAAAGCACCAAGTGTATTGCTGGCAGTCAGCCGTGTTTCTGCTTAGTTACTATGTCTCTGAAGAAATGCTCGGTATTCAACATTTTGGTTTGTTACTTGTTAGAGTTTTACCTCCTGGCAACATCTAAGGTCATATCAGGATGGGTAGCGACTTGTGACAGTGCCCACTCATGACAACTTTATCGTACTGCCCCACTGGGAGACCAGACCACGAGCACCATGACCTGATATCCCACTCAGTCACATTATCCGAACACTACGTCAACCAGTACTTGCCCTATCATAATAATGCCGAGCGCCTGTCTAGGAAGTGACAATGGGGAGCTTTCATGAGCCAGTTCTCTCGATATACACTTGGTGACAGCACCCTTTCCCGGTCCAAGTTGGCCATCATGGTTGGATAGAAGGGTGTAGGTGTGTGTGTTGGTGGTGTAGGTGTGTGGTGGTGGTCTGTGGTGGGGTGTAGGTGTGTGTGATTGAGGTGTAGGTGTGTGTGGGGAGGGTGTATGTATGTGGTGGTCTAGGTGTGGTGTATGTGTGGTGAGGGTGTAGATGTGTGGTGGGGTGTAAGTGTGTGTGGGGGGTTTAGGTGTGTGGTTGGAGTGTAAGGTGGGAGGTATAGGTGTGGGTCATGGGGTGTAGGGGGTAGAGGTGTGTTGTGGGGTGTGTTGTGGGGGTTTAGGGCTGTCGTGGGGGTGTAGGTGTGTGGTGGGGGTTTAGGGATGCTAAAGATTGTGAGGTGCCACCCTACAAGACACCCCTACACCTCCACCACAAACCACCTACACCCCCACCACACACACCGTCAACCCCCACCACACACACCTACACCCCCACCACATTCCTAAGCCCCCACCACATCCCTAAGCCCCCACCACAGACCCCTAAATCCCCATGCACCCCCACCACACACACCAAAGTCCGCACACTAGAATGAACTGCTTCTATCCAACCAAAGCATTACAGAGACCGGCATGATGCGCCATCTGATGAGAGACTCATGCAAACTGAAAGGTCCCCATTATCAATATTTAAGTCATCGGTTTGATTGGACTAGGGTTCGAATCCCACCTCTGGTCTGGTCAACTTTTTGTGGTTATTGTTGGTAGTAAATGTTTTGTTCATTTCAGGGCTAGCTTTTCGGTTATCACATTCATTCATCATTGTTAGTTACCGGACGCGGTGGTCGAATATCTAACAGGTCACACTTCCCGTTCGGAAGATCGAGAGTTTAAATCCCAGCCGAGTCATATTAATGATTCATAGCGAGATTGATGCTTGTCACTACCTAGTCTGCTGGTCGGTATTACTAGGATATGGAAAGGACTGGCCAGCTCAGTGTCGGGATAACATGACTGAGTGAGAAATTGGGTCATGGATCGGGTAGTCTTGTCTCTGAGTGGGGCAGCACTATAAAGTCGCCATGAGTGTGCACTGTCACAAGTCAGTGCCCATCCTGATATGACCTTAAAGATTGCCAGGATGAAAAACCCCAAACAAGCCAACAATTGTGAGTTCCTTAGTTAGACTAATTTGGGAACGGGAAATACCAAACACCTACTACTTTCAAATGATTCCCATATAATGTTGACCTGTCAAAGATATATTTATTTATGTATTCATATATATATATATATTATAAGAGTTATGCAATTCTAAATAATCCGAAGATTCGAATATTTTTAGGTTATCCTCCAATCAGACTAGTCTTAGACTCAACTTCTACTTTCCACTTCCCTAGGGTCAGTAGGTCATCAGAGCAACAGACGACTGCTCAGCAGACAGATGAGCAGTTGTCGTAGGACCTGCTGATCTCTTAGCTCACTTCTGTTTAAGGCATTGATCGTTGTTTTGTTTTTTTTGTCCATTAGTTGTTTAAGCAGGGGAAATTTCAGTCATAGACGACTGGTCTTCCTCATTCCACTGCTGGTCGATAGAAAGCCCGAGCCTACACTTTTACTGACCCAATGGATTTTTAACCTCCCACACCACATAGACATGGTATGAGAGCAACCGGCCTTTGATGACACTGTAAGTTATACACAGCGGTGGAAATCCAAATTGGCAGAGCTGGGGGCATGGGGAATCGAACCACCGACCCTCAGATTAGGAGTCGGCCTAGAAAAAAGTCAGACACTCTAACCACTCCGCCACAGAGAATGCCATGTTGGTATTATTAGTATTATAATTATAATTATTATTACATAGATACTACGAGGACTACATCTAGCTATATGTAGCTATTCCTCAGAACCCAATCTTCCACCGTTTGTTTGTTTGTTTGTTTATTGTTGTTTTATGTCCTAGCAACATCCAAGTTCCTATCAGGACGGGCACCGACTTGTGACAGTGCACACTCATGACAACTTTATAGTGCTGGCCCACTGGGATACCAGGCCACCAGCACCATGAGGAGATATCTCACACAATCATTTTATCCTGACACTGAGCCAACCAGTCCTTGTCCTATCCTAATAATGACGAGCGCCTGGCTAGGAAGCAACAAGTATCAATTTGTAAGTCATTGGTTTGACTCGACAAGGGTTCGAACCCACGGTCTACCAACACGGGAGACAGACACTCTAACTCATTCGGCCATCCCACCTGGTCCATGTCAAACGAGAGCAAGGCATTCCATTCGTGGCACCTTCTCAAAATTCTCTATACTTCCAAGTTCCTAGTGTTAGGCCATTAGTTTGAATTTTCAATAACCGGTATTTTGACTTCCGCTGGTAACTCAGGAAGGACTGAATCTGACACCTGACCAGCATGCCGGGTAGCAGCTACAGCTTACATGGCAGAAGGTGTAGGTTGGTTGGTTGTTTGAGTTTTACGTCCTGGCCATATCTATGTCATATCAGGACGGGTACTGAATTGTAACAGTGTGCACTCACGGTGAGTTTTACGGTGCTGCCCCACTGGGAGACCAGGGTGCCAGCATCATGACCTGATATCTCATTCAGTCACATTATCCCGACACTGAGCCAATCAGTCATTGCCCTATCCTAATAATTCCGAGCGCCTGGCTAGGAAGTGACAAGTATCGATTTGCAAGTCATTGGTTTGACTCTACCAGGGTTCGAACTCGTGCGTACGAATCTCTCGATCAACCAAAACGGGAGACGGACGTTCAATTCACTCGGCCATCCCGTCTGGTCATGTGTGCACAGCTGCTAATAATTATTCTATTTTAAATCAAATACAAATTCGGATAGAGCAAGGGCTTGTTGGCTCAGTGTCAGTGGGATATCAGGTGCTGGTGGCCTGGTCTCCCGTCGGGCAGCACTATAAAGTCACCATAAGTGCGCGCTGTCACAAGTCGGTACACATCCTGATATGACCTTAGATGCTGCCAGGATGTAAATCTCCAACAGCCAACTCTACTATACATATATATAAAGTGACTTGTATTTGATTTAAAATAGAATAGTTGATAGCCTATTTCAAAAGGAAATGTAGCGCAAGAACCCTAGAAGGCTCATCTGAAGAACTGTCTCGATTATAGCTGTATCCTATAGATTATATTGATTAATTGACTGAAGGCTTGGTCATCAGGAAGCATGTGTTTACGGTTTCAAAGTGAGTTTAAGACATGGGGCGGCGTATACTGAAGAATGGGGTCTGGGAGTGACATGTACCTTACTTCCAGGTGTGTAAACACAGTGCATCTGTTCTGAGAGAGAAAAAGATAAATAAACATTTTGTTTCAACAGAAATTGGGATCGGGATATTTTCACTGTGTTTCTGCTCTGCAAATTGTGTGTTCAGCGAATTCTGAAGTTGGATGACCCGACATTCTATTTTCACATTAGCTGGGTGTTTTCCTCTTTCTTTCTAGGGAGAAAAGTGGGGGGGGGGCGGTTTAGCATGGTCAGGAGTTACATTGCTATATTTCATTGTGACTCCTTTGCACCAGATGGTGAGAGATATATTCAGAACTCTGTGTGTTGTGAGACGGGCGAGGTGGCTTAATTGGTAGGGCGCTGGCTTCGCGTGTGGAAGGTCGGGAGTTCAGTTCCCGGTCGAGTCAAACCAAAGGCTTTAAAATTGATACTTGTTTCTCCTTAGCATCGCGCTTGGCATTAATAGGATAGGGCAAGGACGGGTTAGGTCAGTGTCAGGATAATGTGATTGAGTGGGATATCGGGTCATGGTGATTGCAGCCTGATCTGCCAGTGGGGCAGCACTATAAAGTCACCATGAGTGCACACTGTCACAAGTTGGTACCTGTTCTGATATGACCTTAGATACTGCAGGACGTAAAACTCCAACAACCAACCAACAAACTGTGTGTTGCGTGTGTTGTGTGTTACGTGCCTTGTGTGTAAGTATGGATTGTCGCTACATAACTACCCAGTTCCTCTTGGTTCAATTACTTAATTTATTTAGTAATTTGTCTATTTTTTTCTTCTTGAAGATTTATACTGCCTGTCATGGATAAGCCAGAATAGACTTGTTTTCACCATTAGACAGTTTGTCGATAGAAAGCCCGAGCCTACACTTTTACCAACCCAAGGGATTTTTTTAACATCCCACACCATATAGACATGGTATGAGAGCAACTGGCCTTTGATGATGCTGTAAGTTATAACTTGATGAATACTACCACCTAGACACTAAGTCACATCTACAATTGAAATCTCCTTAGGTTCTCCATAGAAGACACACACAATGTAGTTTATTTGGATATTATGATATTCCAGAGATTATTTGATTATCAGATATCCAACTTAGAGATACTAGTGCACTCATTAAGCATTTATTCCTGGATAGAAGAAATACTAGTCAGTTTAATTGAATTTGGCACTACGAGAACTTATCATGTCCAGCAATCTGGTGTGCATGCCAAAGCTAATTGCATATGATTCACGTGAAATATCTATTAACAAACAAAAGGAGTTTGTTTTATTTAATGACGCCTCTAGAGCACATTGATTTTCATATATACGGCTATTGGACATCAAACACATGGTCATTCTGACATTTCTTTTGGGGGAAGCCTGCTGCCACCACATAGGCTACTCTTTCCGATAAGCAGCAAGGGGTATTTTATAGTATATGCACTTTAACACAGACAGGACAGCACATACCATAGCCTTTGATAAACCAATTGTGGACCAGTGGTTGGAACGGAAATCAAATATCTACAAAGTTAGCCCTCTAACATGATAGTTACTTCAATCTGGGGTAAAGAGGATGATAACAGTAAACCTAGAATATATTAATATTTTGTTTGACTGTTACGGAAACTCAATCCGATCGGATAATGCAAAGCAAAGAGAACCTAGCAGTGAAGCCATTCAACATTTTCAGTTGTTGTTTGTTGTTTGTTGTTGCTTTAAGTCCTAGCAACATCTAAGGTCATATCAGGACGGGACATTTTCAGTTGCTCAACCTTTTTTCTTGAATAGACTTGTTTTCACCATTAGACAGTTTGGCGATAGAAAGTCAGAGCCTACACTTTTACCAACCCAAGGGATTTTTAACCTCCCACACCACATAGACATGGTATGTGAGCAACTGGCCTTTGATGACGCTGTAAGTTATCTACAGCGGTGGAAATCCAAACTGGCAGACGTGGGGGCATGGGGAATCGAACCACCGACCTTCAGATCAGGAGTCTGACCAGAAAAAAGTCAGACACTCAGCCACAACTTCAATCAGAATCCTGCTTAATGCTTCTTTAACCCAACTATATATCAGTTTGATCACGTGGTCAGCTTTAGAGTATGACGTCAGTAGGATGCTGCACACTTGTAAATTCGAACTAAACCAGCTTGTAAGTTCCCTTCTGGACTTAGGCAGGCTCTGGGTAAACTAAATGTGTAAGCCTGGTTAGTTAATACGATGTAAATGTTTTTTCTTGGAGATTTATACTGCCTATCATGGATATATCTGACTCGACTTGTTTTCACCATTAGACAGTTTGTCGATAGAAAGCCCAAGCCTACACTTTTACCGACCCAAAGGATTTGTAACCTCCCCCTCCACATAGACATGGTCTGAGAGCAACTAGCCTTTGATGATGCTGTAATTTATACACATCGGTGGAAATCCAAATTAGCAGAGGTGGAGGGCACGGGGAATTGAACCACCGACCTTCAGATTAGGAGTCCAACCTGGAAAAAGGTCAGACACTAACCACTCTGCCACAGAGAAAACCAAATGTAAATTTGTTGATATCAGATTTATCACACAATAGCTTTAATATTACACTTCCTTCATTCTGCACTTAATTAATTTATGTAAATAATGCATTGAATAATGAACAAAATGTCAAACCCATAAACAAGATGGGATTGCCGCATGAGTTGTTTGTCGGCCTCACGTTTTGGTAAGCAGTTCGAATCCTTGTCGAGACAAACCAATGGTTTAAAATTTGATACTTAATACTACTTCGCCTCGTATTTCACATTACTAGATAGGGTAAGGAGTTCTGGAGTGAGCAAGACCAATTAGCCGGGATTGAAATTTCACACGGATCAATCAATCAATTACTGTACCAAAAATAAGATCAAATAATATTTAGAGGTTGTATTTAAAATTTAAAGAATGCAATGTTATATCGATTGCTTGTGGTTTTTCGTCCTAGCACCACCTGATATCACTTCAGGACGACGATTTATGAATCACGTGAACGGGCTGATTGTCATTTCACACATATGTTTTTTTTTTCAGAGGAGGAACCACCTCTCCATCAGTCACCAGTATCCAACCAGACCAGGTAGCAGCCCAGTCTCCACACGCCGTCTCCATGGCAACAAGCCCCGCCTCTTTCTCCTCCCCCTCCACCTCCAGTGGTGTGCATGACCTGTTTCGTGACATGTACCGTCAATCATCACAACCAGTACCCGCCCCCAGCTTCCACACCTCACGCCCCGCCCCCGTTGCGGCCGCGCCCACCTGCCTAAGCCCCGCCCCTTCGATAGCAAGCCCCACCTACGGGTTAGGTTCAGACAGCGCCTCCCCCAGCTTCATACCAGTGCAAGTTCAGCGTTCCCGGTCACGTGGGCCAATCAACGCCGACCCCGCAACAAACGGGGCGGACCATAGTGGCCGACAGTACAGAGCGGCCGTACGGGACGACCTGGGCCGGCCTGTCAATCACTCCCAGGTTGTGGGCGGGGCTCCGGGAGGACCCAACGGGATCCAGAGCCCGCCTAGCTATGCCAGTCTCAACCGGGACGCCTACCGAGTCACAGACTCCTCCTCCCCGTCCCCCGCCCGCCACGCCCCCGGCGGCCCTGGGAGACATGTCCGTCACTCCCCCGGGCCCGGTGAGAGGTCCGCCACGAGCACCAGCACCAGCACCAACAGTAGCAACATTAACAATACCGCTAAAAACCCATACTCTCCAAGCATGTCCACCAATTCAACCACGCGCGTCGCTCACTCTCCCACCGTAAGGCCTGGCAAGATGGCCGCATCCATCATTGACCTTGCGCGAAGGTCAAGCTACCCGTACGCCTTCCCTCCCTCCCAGGCTACCGGCGGCAGCCCGGCCCCGTCCCCAGGGAAAGGGTCCGTCCGGGTACCGGGGCGCTTCCCGTCCTTCCAGCCGGCGGCCGGCGGCAGGCCCGGCCTGAATGCCTACTCGGCCCGTAACTACTCCAAGCCGGCGAACCCGCCGAAACCAGCGCAAACTACCCAGCATGCAATGCAACCAATACCCGTACCGGTACCGGTACCGGTCTCACAGCAGCCGGTGCTTGGCAAACCATCCCTGGCAGGCTACAGCGCGCATGACTACCCCAGACCGGAAGTGGCTCGGTGGTGCGGCCAGCCGCCGGCCCAGCATGCACCGCAGTGCCTGCCGCCGGCTGGTTCGCCCGACGCCCGCTCCCTGCCAGACGGCGCTAGTGGTACTAGCGGCGAGGACCTGGCGTACCCGACCCCACCTCTCGAGGCGGGGAAGCCGGTGTTCCACGACCCCGGTCCCGGCCCCGGCCCCGGCCCCGGCCCCGGCCCAGCCCCTCCCTCCTTCAGTCGCACACCTGACCCGGCCACCGCTAGCACCAGCCCTGCCCCCGGCGTACTTCTTCCCCCACCTCCCCCACCTCCCCCACCGGCACCAGCTCCTCTCCCGCCACCTTCCAGCACTAACCACCATCACCACTACCCCACCACTACCTCTACCACCCCCTCCACCTCCACCTCCACCACCTTCTCCAGCTCACCCTCCGTGGAAGACAAACACCAGGTAGGCCAGCACTGTTTTCAGGGATGCACTCAGTAGCCAGCAGTCAGCCTTAGTTAACTAGGCGTCCTAGGTAGGCTTAGCCCCCTCATTGATGGCGACTTCCGGTTAAAAATCTGCCCCCATCCAGTCCACCTCCCTCCAGACAATCCAGCCGAGATATATATATATATATATATATATATATATATACACTAGAGGTCTATAGAACCCCTTTGCAATTAGGCTTAATAGCGAGCGGTACTGGGTAATTAATACCTTTGAATGGACACTTCCTCCCCCCCCCCCACTCCCCCCAACCCCTATTCTGGCTGAAACTTCCGGTTTGATCATTATCCCGTTATCACTGCTAATCCCTGGTCATGCGCAGATAACAATCACCTTCCTAATCCATTGACCATGTAATCCTAGATTTTAAGTTCCTAATTAAGAATTTGGCTCACGCTATGTTGCAGGGATGAGAGACGCCCCCCCCAATATTTCTTTTTTTTTAAGTTTAAAAAAAAAGCAGAAATCCGAGTTCTGGTAAAATTGTTTGTGTCATGAATATGAAAGGAAATGACCAATATCATCAATAGAACAATCTGAAATCCGCCGAAAATATAGAAATTACTCATCCCTGTTTAGGTTAGTGAAAGGTGTGTGCATGCAAGCAGGATTGTGTGTCCTTGAATTGCTGCTTTACGCTCATTAACTGACACTTGTTATGTTGTCAGTCTTATCAGACTATGCATCGATAGACTGTTTGTTCCCTTGTGGCATGTTCCTTTGTTCTTTGTTCGCTTGTGACCTTGTGACACGCCACACATAAAATGAACCTGTGTTTTGCTTAGTGGCAGTTCCCATCGGTTGGACCCAGGGACTCTATGGCCTTTTGCACAGCTCATGTGATGTACTGACCAGGAACATAGAGACTGAAGTTGTTCATTGTGTGTGTGATGCGTCACAAGGTCACAAGCGAACATGGAACAAGGGAACAAGCCACAAGGGAGCAGCCTATGGACACGGCCTTACCTTGCTAGTAGTTTACCCTCTGCTAAGGAGTAATGTCAAGTGCATCTACTAATGCAGTCAGTGTACTGTGAGCGACTAATTCAGTGTTGATAAGCTTGCCCATTAGTAGTATATTGAGAGTCTGTTCAGACTGTGAATATTTATTGAGGACTATTCACAAATCAGGTAAACTACTATCGATATTAAAGCTCCATAGTCCGATGAAGCATCAAATTGTCAAAACCAAAGCAATTATCTAGATTTGATTCTACATGTCTAACTTAGATATTGGTGGACTTATTAAGCTTTTGTCTTCACATCGAAGGGAATACTGAGCCAATTTAATAGAATATGTTACTGCGGTAGGTTATTGTACCAGAATGTTGGTTTGCTTGCCAAAACTAATTGGACATATTTACACTTCAAATATCTCAGAAAGTAGGCATTTAAAATAAAAGTTACTTCAAACTAAGGTAAGGTAGATAATAACAATCAATTTAATATATTTATCTCAGACAAATGACAGAAACTCAAAACTGTTGGACTATACAACTTTAAAGCTGCATAGTCCGATGAAAACATAACATTGTTAAAACCAAAATACTTATAGATTCCATTCTACATATTTAATTACGCATTTATTTGCAGTTATTAAGCATTTGTTGTTGCGTAGAAGGGAATATTAAGTTAATTTAATAGAACCTGTCACTCCTCAAACCGATAGTGTCAATGTTTTGACATTCATACCAAGCTTACTTTGGCATGTTTACGCTTCAAATATATGTAAAATTAGCAATTTAAAATACAAGTTAAATCAACGTAAACTAAGATAGATTATCAAAATCAACCTGATATACATCTTTAAAACATTGACAGAAACTCAAAACCATCGAACTATGCAATTTTAACCGAACTAATTAACAAATTCTTAATAACATCCATATTCACAGTAGCGCCTGTCTTCAACGGAGAACTCTGCAACCAGAGCGATATTGGTCTGATATAGCAGGTTAAAATCAAAATACTTATAGATTCCATTCTACATATTTAATTACGCATTTATTTGCAGTTATTAAGCATTTGTTGTTGTGTAGAAGGGAATATTAAGTTAATTTAATAGAACCTGTCACTGCTCAAACCGATAGTGTCAATGTTCTGACATTCATACCAAGCTTAATTTGGCATGTTTGCCCTTCAAATATACCTAAAGTTAGCAATGTAAAATACAAGTTAAATGAAACTAAACTAAGATAGATTATCAAAATCAACCTGATATACATCTTTAAAACATTGACGGAAACTCAAAACCATCGAACTATGCAATTTTAACAGAACTAATTAACAAATTCTTAATAACATCCATATTCACAGTAGTACCTCGTCTTCAACGGAGCACTCTGCAACCAAAGCAATATTGGTCTGATGTAGCAGGGAAGGACAGTCAAATAAGGCACACACTAAGACAATTTG
The DNA here is from genome assembly GCA_030323885.1 of Branchipolynoe longqiensis. NCBI lineage: Eukaryota > Metazoa > Annelida > Polychaeta > Phyllodocida > Polynoidae > Branchipolynoe > Branchipolynoe longqiensis. The sequence continues at coordinate 42,579,559 of CM059192.1, forward strand.
AAACTTGAATTTTGTTTCGTTCATGGCAGGGATTCAGCGGTCACAAGTGTCAGTGAAGGCAGGTAGCACTGTATGTCTAGGTATTGTTCAGTATGTGAAAGTGTTCTGATAAACGAGGTTGTCAGTACCATAAGTAACATGCATAATCTAATGGTATACCATGTATTCAAGATTTAACAATTACATATAATTCTATTATATATCCATTATCAAAATTTACTAAAATACATAATCTTAGCATATTTATATTGGCAAATTATTATGTTTTAATTTAGCGTAGTCTAACGCTGTCAGGACAAAACCTATGAAAAAAGTTTAGGAGTTACTTTAAGGGTTGATTCTTTATGATTATATTGAATATAATGCTACAGAACGGATGCATTTCTTATATTATCTCTACTTGTATGTGTCATCATGAAAGCTGCCTGCAAAAAGTGTTGAAGTGCTGCTGGCTTTTGCAAGTTACCAGTGGCACTCTCTCGGGGAGCAAATAGAGGTTTCACACCGGCAAGAACATGTCAAGACAGGCGCAAAACTATTTGTCCCTGCAGTGGCTGGTCGGGAGATGTTGGGAGTTCCATACATCAACTTCCCTTAATGCTGCCACAGTGACATGGTTTTCTGTTTAGGGTTTGCTCCCTTAGCCTTTAGTTCTGTCAAGAACTTGTACCACAAGGCAGTGGTTTGCAACTATGCAGGGCAGGGGCACCAACCTCCCTGAACTTGAAAAGGGGGAAAATTGAAATCATTACACCAGGGTAAAATTGAACACATACTCAATGTATCCACTGACCACATCACTGACACTATGCTATTTTTAGCATGCGACACGCCTGAGTGAGCAGCTCGCGAATATGGACATGGACTCGTCAATGTCACCGGGCTACTGTGGCCCGGCCCCGTCCTACCCAAACACCAACGGCCAGTACGATTACAACAGCTACAACAGCCACAACAACAACACCGACAGCTTCTACAATGGGGACGCCATGTACTCCGCGCCTCAGGCCCCACCCCTCCCCTCTCCGCAGGCCATGCCAACATACCGCCCGGCGGCCACGCCCCCTCCGCCCGTTGCAGTAATGCCGGATGCTGTGCTGAACATGGCAGCCAAGGGCGGGCCGGGGAAGACGCCATTTTCCTACGTACCGGATGCGGATATGCTCAAGGAACACCGCGACCGCGTTCGAAGAAGGTGAGTGCTTACTTATCTTGTTGACAAGAAGGGATGGCCGAATGAGTTCAGCATCTGTCTCCCATTTTGGTAGATCCTGGGATTTGGAGTCACTCGTTTGAACCCTTGTCGAGTCTAACCAATGACTTAAACATTGATACTTGTTGCTTCCTAGCCAGGCGCTCGGCTTTATTCGGATAGGTTAACGACTGGCTGGCTCAGTGTCAGGATAATGTGACTGAGGGGGACATCAGGTCATGGTGCTGGCAGCCTGGTCTCCCAGTGGGGCAGCACTATAAAGTAACCATGAGTGTGCACTGTCAAAAGTCAGTGCCCATCCTGATATGACCTTAGATGTTGCCAGGACGGAAAACTCCAACAACCTACCAATCAAACTTAGCTTGTTGCAACCTTTTCAGTTAATACCCAAAGGTGGATGTGTTTGGTGGTGGGAAATGGACACAAATATTCAGGTTTTTCTTTTTTGCTTGCTGAGGCTATAACACCGGTATCGGGCCCGCTCCATCCGGTCCGATATGACTTATTGTTGCTTGCTACTTGTTACTGCCAAGTTATAAGTTAGAATCCACTGACAGTTTTAGCTTAAGGCTTCATTAAAGGCTAAGGTTCTTTAATACATGTTTCATCATTGTAATATTGGAGTTTGAATGCCTTGAATCTTTGTGGTTCCCATCGTTCTCAGCGTCACCTTGGTCGGCAATGCTGGTTCCAACGTTACTGGGGTATCAAACCCCATATCGGGCAATAACTGTTTCGTATTTATTATTGATGTTTCAGCAATTCAAATTTATTATAAAGGAGTCAATAATTTACTAGCAAGGTCTGGCAAACTTCGATCAAATTCAGGGATCCCTGAGAGAGTTATTTTCAAATTACACCGGAGACTTATATTTCACCATCTTCAATTGTGATCTATGAAAATAATACAGATCCAGGTTACTATTTTGTCTACATGTGTAAGGAGGCATGCAAGTACGCGGGAAACTCCAGCCTAAATTTGGTCAACAATATAATTCTTTAAATTGAATGATAAAATTTGAAAAAGCAAATTACTTACCTAGATTTGATCCTACATAATATTATATAACATATAGAGTATAACCCCGTTAAACCATCTCGGTTAAACCAAACGATCGCTTAATCCAAACATTTTTTCGACGGCCCGGCAAAATACTATCATTTATCATATAAAAAAGTTAGTTAAACCAAAGTTGGTTAAACCAAAGTTGGTTAATCCAAATTATCGGGTAATCCAAACTAAATTGTAGGACCTCCGGTATAGTTAAGCCAAACTTTCATGTGGTTATAAGGTCATCTGAAACCCCACCAACTTTTTTATATGATAAATGGTAGACATATATATATGTACATTTATGCACACATGTGTCCTTACATATTATATAGGCCCTACATTGTTTTGTTCACAGTTGGGTCAGGGATGGGAAGACACCAACAAACAAAACCAGTTATATTTTGATATCATAGTCCATTTTGTTTTACAAAAAGGGCCAATTACCACAAATGCTGATTAATTCAATCAATGAGAACTTTTCATGTTGGTATAATTCAACTGGATGTCATGTGCTTCCACAGACAATTTCTTTTGTTTGCTCAGTTAAACTTAAAGCTTCTCATGGATTCGAACCGATGGGTTCGAACGCTGATAGAGTCAAACCGATGACTTAACAATTGATACTTTTCCCTTCCCAGCCAGGGCTCGGCATTATTAGGATATGGCAAGGTCTGGTTGGCTCAGTGTCAGGATAATGTGACTGAGTGGGATATCAGGTCATGGTGCTGGCTACCTTGTCTCCCAGTGAGGCAGCACTATAAAGTTGCCATGAGTGTGCACTGTCACATCTCGATGCCGTCCTGATATGACATTAGATGTTGCCATGACGTAAAACTCCAACAACCAACCAGCATGTGTGCTATATAATCATCCATGTTATATATAGCATATAGAGCATACACGATAAATAGCACACATGCTATATAATTATAAGCAGGACTCTGCTGACACTTTCAATACCTGCCAAATTATGACTAGGAGATTGATGTTTCTTTAGAATAGCTATGATCGCTATGTGAACTATTAGAACTAGCCCACGTGCTTAGTTGATCTATATCTATGCTTCATAAGTTGAACGCTATATCCAATTTCAATATGATACGTCTATCTACTTATTCATTTTGAACGTTTTTATGATAATATTCAAAACAGTTGGTGCCCCGTATTACAGACCACAGTGCCTCCCCTCACACCATCCATTCACCCCCACCCCTCTCCCACTTGTATAACGTGACGAGCCTGACTCCACGTGTCCCAAAGTGAGCTCTCTCTTTCAAACCAATTTGTGGAAAGCACATCACCTGATCCATCACACCTTGGTACAATCCAGTTTGTGGAAAGCACATCACATCTTGTTACATCGAAACTATCCCATCTGAACCAGCCTCAAACATTGTATTTTAAGTATTCTGTTGTGTTGTCTCCCTATTTGCTTGTACCTAAATTTGCCTATTCCATCTGCCGAACAATCGTCCGTATTGTACAAGCTCTTACTGGTGTGAAGTATCCTAGATCTCTTTCACAAATCACTCAGGTTAAGGAACTCACCCTTTCCCAGCTTTACTAGATTATGCACCATCAACATGGTGTGTGAGGCATTAGGCATTGTTGGGCCTTCTTTTGATTTCCTTTTGGATCCTTAAACACGTGATGATGCTGTTGGTTCTGACCTACTATCTGATGCCACTCATGACCACCAAAAAACACAGCGTTCTAATCCACACAAGAATTAATCAAAAACAACTTTCAAAATGAATAATTTGACATCGTGTTGTTTAACAACTAGGGTTATATAAGCATGAAATATTGTTTAAACTCATTGCGTATGGGCTGCCATCATACAACACAAAGCACAGTTCAACCATATCAGGGCAGTAAGAGTCCAATACTGTATTACTTGTCTTCAACAACAAATCCGATTGGTGGATCCCTGCTATGTGCCAACACATTTTTTTCAATATACAAAAACTGTCTTTGGCTAATTCAACAGATATTATATACCTTAGTCTATATATATATATGATTTTTGTGTAAATAATCCTGAATTGAAAACTGGATGGCAGACAAGTGCTTCAGTGCTGACAAAAGACTTATTCAGCAGAATAAACATATTTACCACACAAACAAAGAGAGATGTCAGGAGAACATTGTTTCTTTGAAGACAGATACTACTGTATCACACCGCTAATTCCTCCATAACAACCTCCCTAGCTCCTTCCTCTCTACTGCACACCCCATTTAATCAAACATTTTTTTTAAAGAAGCGCAGTTCCAAAGTTTCTGTTCCTCCCTGAACTCGTGACTTTGTGAACTGAATAACATCGCTTCAATTACTCTGTCCCCAAGTGCTCCTCCTCTTCTCTCCCTATCTCTCTCTTTGTCTCTCTCTTTGTCTCTCTTTCTCTCTCTTTCTTTCTCTCTCTTTCTCTCTCTTTCTCTTTATCTCCCTCTTTCTGTCTCTCTTTCTCTCTATTTCTTCTTTCTCTCTCTTTCTCTCTCTTTCTCTCTATTTCTCCCTCTTTCTGTCTCTTTCTCTCTCTTTCTCTCTGTTTCTCTTTCGCTGTCTCAGTATTTCTCTCTCTTTCTCCCTCTTTCTCTTTATATCTCTCTTATTCTCTCTCTTTTTCTTTCTCTCTCTCCCATTCACTCTCTCTCCACACTCCTGAAGCTTGAGTTCCCGAAGCTGGCGCCCTTTTTCTATTCGTTGAGCCTGTTGTGTTTCAGACAGGGCGCCAACCTCCCGCACTACCAAAACATGCTAATCATGCCCAACTTTGACGACAATGCGCCACCAGCGGCCACCCCGCACACTAGCCAGCCCCGCCGACCCGCCTCTGCGCACGCCTCCTACGGCGGGGCGTCGCCCGCCACGCCGGAAGTCTTCAAGTCGGGCCCCGGAAGTGCCACCGTGGCGCATGCGCAGTACAACTCCCCAATGGGGCTGTATTCTAATGACAACGTGGTGAACGCGTTTGCCGGCCAGACGGACGGGCTGGTGACCGGGGTTCGAACCCAGGGTGGTGGAGGGTAGGTTTATCATCAGAAACAGCACTGCACACTGACTGATAGATGGCCCGGGGCAGGTTTTGTGTGGGATTTTTTTTCTCCCCGTAGGGTGTGTGGGCCGGCCCCCCGGTGTCAATAGTGAAGTGCCCTCTCTCCACCTCCATCCCCATACTCCTAGCCCAAACCCTAGAATATACCCTACTGGCGGTCTGTGGATGGGACTCAATAGGATATATGGTTCTGTTCTGTCAGCGAGAAAGGGCTGCTAATGGTGTTACATAACTGGCGTATTTAAATAACCCCTGGCGCTAAAAATAATAATAATATTTGAAACACACTGTATTCGCTGAATCACATATGGTTTACAACAACAACAAACCAAGAAAGAAAAAAGAATAAAATCAAGGGCAATTGAAGCATTGTTTCATACTAGTAAATGAGAGAGAAAACAGTACATGTCACCAGAATAATGTCAATCAAGGACAGTTGGTTGAAATCAGTAGAGGTAATTTGAATATAGGAAAATTCATTGGATTTAATTTCAAAATTGAAGAGTGTTTGGCGGTACTAAAATGTGTGTTGTTTACATATTATGTTACTTATTCGTTAATGATTTGGTAGGCTATAAGCCAGGATCTCGCATGACCAGATGGTCATCTATGCAATTACTTGAGAGACTCAACATTGCTTCGTTTCTAAACTTTGAAGAACCAGTGGTTGAAGCTACATAATTATAGTGACAACACCAGAGACTTTCTCGCGGGGCAGGCCAAGTATGCTATAGAGACCAAGTCTTGAGGACCATAGATGGGTGATTGTGGTGCAGATTGAACCCATCTGATCTGCATAGTCGGCAGCTTGATCTATCCTGTGCCATCTAAGCGAGATCTGCAACTCTTCTAAAGCTGCCCTAACTGTCGTGGATAATAAATTCTATGGTAACGTAGAAAACGCCAGCATTTTCATCATCACCATCATCATCAGAACCAGTGGAATTACCCAAAATCAAATTAATATTCGCTACATATATCTAGTGGCATTTCCTTTGCAAGAAATCATGCAACAATATATTTTCTACATGCTCCTTTTATTATTAACTTATTATGGCAGAACATATGTTTAAAATAGTATAATTAGCTCATGGATCGAATGGCCTGCCATACTTGAAGCAGTCAGATTGCTATATAATGGAAAGCACCACAAACTCACCTTTAGGTACCCAGCCCCCCCCCCCCCCGTGCCCCCCTTCCCGCTCCCCCCGTCAGCACTTCCCCACCTCCCCGCCCACGATATAAATAGACCAGAGTGAGTTGCTCATGGTGACCTAGATTTGCTGTGCTGCTCCAAATCTTGTCCCGAAAGTCCCTCCTCCTCACTTTCTTCCACCAGGAAGTGTTGAACGGCACGGAACCCCGTCAGTAAATCTGGGCTATGAGTATGAGTCCTGTCTGCTGGAATGCTCGGAACTCTGTGAGCGCTGTCAAACTTCTTTTGAATGAATGATCGATCGTCTCTCTTTGTCCAGAAACGAGGTCAACGTGAATGTTTAATCCTCGTACATGTCAATCTCAAACCAGCCTCTTCTCTCCCCCCCCCCCCCTCCCATTACCCCAGACACACTCCTCTCTAATGAAACATATAATTGTCACTTTTACCGGATCAAAACGTACATACACTACTATACACATGCCATTGCAAGCATAGGCTACATTTCTCTTTATTTCGGTCATCGAAGTGAGCAATGAGATACAAATCTAGGTGTTTCCCAAGATTCTGACTCGAAATTTACTTAAACCACAGAATTTTCTTGAACCAGCTAAATATATTGTGGTCCATGTCAGCCTTTTGAATTGTCTTCCCATGGAAGATCCATATATATATATATAATACATATAATAGATATAATATATACAATATATATACTATTTAAAATATACATTATGTATATAATATATATAATAAATATAATATGTATAATATATAATAATATGTATACATAATATATAATATACACAATATATATAATATATATAATATATATATAATAAATAATATATAGAAATATATATAATATACATAGTAGCCCGTCTATGTACTTATTCATTTTGAACGTGTTGGAGCCTATCTCCGATATTCATTCTCATAATAATATGCAAAACAATTGGTGCCCTGTATTACAGACCACATTACCTCCCCCCACACCATCCATTCAACCCCAACCCTCTTCCACTTGTATAACGTGATGAGCCCGACTCCACATGTCCCAAAGTGAGCAGCTCAATGTAGTGTCTCCCATATTTGTGTGGTTACCGTGAAAGAAACCCCCCCCCCCACCACTCCCAGTCCACGTGACGTCACAACCACAATGTCCTCCCAAGCCTGGGTTGCGCAGTGAGGGAATCTCGGACCAAACTCTCCAAAGGCAATAGTCATGAGAAAAGAGACATCTCCCAAAGGCAGTACTAGAGAAAAAAGAGACCTCTTCCAAATAGAATATTAAAGAGCCAAGGAACATCACCCAAAGGTAATATTAGAGAGATTTGAAGGGAGATATTCCAAAAGCAATTTGAGAGAGATAAGATAGATCTAGAGACAACGTTAGAGAAACAGGGGACATTTTCCAAAGGCAATATTAGAGAGACAAGGAAGATATCCCAAAGGCAATATTAGTGAGACATGGAAATCTCCCAAAGGCAATATTAGAGAGACAAGGAACATCTTCCAAAGGCAATATTAGAGAGACAAGGAACATCTCCCAAAGGCAATATTAGAGAGATAATGAACATCTTCCAAAGGCAATATTAGAGAGACAGGGGATATCTCTCAAAGGCAATATTAGAGAGATAATGAACATCTTCGAAAGGCAATATTAGAGACAAGGAACATCTCCCAAAGGCAATATTAGAGAGATAATAAACATCTTCCAAAGGCAATATTAGAGAGACAAGGAACATCTCCCAAAGGCAATAGTAGAGAGATAATGAGCATCTCTCAAAGGCAATGTTACTTGTTAGAGAGACAAGGGATATCTCTCAAAGGCAATATTAGAGAGACAGGGGGCCTTACTCCTAGGCAATACTAGAGATAAAATAAATAAACCATGTTAGATGATACCTCCTGAGGTATTTCATGGTTGCCATGGTGATATCCTCACTAAGCTCTAAGTTAACTGTGTCCATTTTGGTATCAGGACAGCTACACCCTAGCCATAGATCTACCGTACCCTATCAACAACTATGCACACCGTCCTCCATTGGATTATATGAGGGGGTATTGCTTATAATATACATATATAGATCAATGTAAATGTAGCTTTATCTCCTGTTTAACTTATACTGAAATATTTGTATTTTGGAATAAATATAGATTTGTTATCTTATTTCATTTTAAAATATTTATTTCCCACAATCAAAATGTAAGTAATATGAGTGTATTTGCCGTGGGGGTAGATGGTTCCCAAGATAGTTGTCCAGTGGGTGGGACGGAGGGGGTGGGGTAATTGGCTGGGGGTAGCTGTATGAGGGGTAATTGTCTTAGAACTTTCCATTATAAACTGAGTAGGCGACCAAATTATTCCCATATTAGTATGGCTATGGACTGCCTCTTATCTTATGACAAATTGCTTTGGTTTTGGTCTGATTGTATTGAAATGTGCAGTACGGTGAAGCTTTCAATGGCCCTACAACCAATATGCATATGTGCATGTCTGATTGATAATGTGCCTATGTGTGTATATGGGTCAGGATCATGAAAAGAGGCAAATTGGTGGAAGTTGTCGGCGTCGAGCATGGATGGCGGCGTTGATTGGTATAATTATAGTTTAGCATTGACAGAGATGTTCGAAAGTCCTTAAATATATACTGAATGTCAAGGCCGAGAAAATACAACAACCTTATTTGTTTCTAGGATAATTTAATATGAAACAAAGAAATGCACTACACTTTTAAGAATTGCGATGCCGACATCTTCACTTGACCATCGATTGGCCCGTTTTCGTGAGGCTGACTCATATACTATATAATCTATATGAACTATATAGTCAATATATAATTTGCATATGTTATATAATCTATATATGTCACGTCTATACATACACTAACTTCATCTCAATAGGCTATTTGCATATATGATCTATTGAACCCATATGCTTCGGCAAACATCATCTGTTGCATTTCTACTCTGCGTATTAGAACAATCATTTCTCTTTGATCAGAAAATATAAATACTCGATTGATACCTATGGTGACTCTGACATGTAGCAAATTCGGAGCAGGGCGTAACTCAGGCGGTAGAGTATCCACCTGTGTAGGTGTGGGTCATCTGATCGATCCTGCTCACTGAAGCCATTTGCAGTTTGGGCTATTTTCCATTCCAACCAGTGGTCCACAACTGGTTCATCAAAGACTGTGGTATATGCTATAATGTCTGTGGCAAAGTGCTTATAGGGAAGAGTAGCCTATATGGCGGCAGCGGGTGCCCTCTAAAGAAATATGTTAGAATGACATATGTTTTATGTCCAATAGCCGATGATAAAAATCAATGTGGCCTTTAGGCGTCATTAAAAAAAACAAGCTTATATTTTATGTAGCAAATGCCTCCTGGGTTGAAGTCTGTGTTGTGGTTTGTTGCAATGAAACTCTCTGCACCGTGCTAATATTGCAAACTCCAGCTAACACCTACTGCATCACATTGCATACACCACTCAGTCTCAACGAGAACACCTACATGCCAGAAACTAGCTTCCTTTCCAATTGTTTCCTTACAGCATCCGACTGCTATGGACGATAATGATACTTCATTAGTGTAGCTTCTCTTCCTTTCAGCTGTCATGGCTGACTTGCCTGTACATCTTTGATATTAATGTTTGCATATATATTACATATATTTCTATATAGGTTCGAAAATATAGTCGTTCCTTAAAATAAAATAATTAACTCTTTTAACATTCTGTTTAATTCCACTTCGCAAGGCAAACACGGTAATTTCTTTGAGGGCAATGCTTAATTAATATGTTTTGCATAGAATTGTTCTCAGTGTGTGGCAAACAATGCATCAATCTATGTTAGATTTCCTGTTATTTTCATTTTTGGTATGATCTAATTAATAACACTTTTTTCACCATGATTCATTTTCTTTTTGTGTTTTTGTTGTTATTATTATTCTTTTTATTTTTTTTATAGATTATAGTTCTTTTATTCAGTTCAGAGCCAGCATCTTGTGTAATATGTCCAGTTCCTAAATATCATTTGCCCACATTCCTTCTTAGTTCCTATGGTGTGTATTTTTTGGCGGTGAATAATAATATATTGATTTTATACATATTCATCGCTGATAAATCTGACAATTCTCCTAAGTTCTGATGTTATTATTTCCTGCTTCTTTGTGCCTAGAAACTCTTTGGGAGTCATCGTTTGAGATTATTAATATCCCATTCATTTCGGGGGAGGAAACATAAAACAAAAATACCTAAAATAGGCACCCATGGAATTTAATTCTTATAGCACATATCGTAAATGCATAGAACAAGGACTATTTTTATGCAGGGTGCAAGTATATCATGGAAATTAGCATCATTGCAATTAATAACATTGTGGCATGACCAGACCTTATCTTCTATTGGGCCACTTTGAATTCGAAGATTAGAATTAAGAAAATAGAAAATTGTAGAGGGAAAAAAAGAAGGAAGGATTAATTAGAAATATGTGTTCAATGAAGGAGAAGGGCTCGCAGCGGATGTGTTATATGTACGTAGAGCACACTGAAATACAGTATGACCCCGTTACACGCGCCCCAATTTAAGGCTGCATAGTCCGATGAAGCATCAAATTTTCAAAACCAAAACAATTATCTGGAATTGATTCTACATATCTAACTTAGATACTGATGCATGTATTAAGCATTGCCACATAGCAGGGAATACTGAGGCAATGTAATATAACCTGTTACTACTAAACCCTATGGCATCAGAGTTTTGGCATGCTTGCCAAAACTAATTTGACATGTTTGCACTTAAAATATCTCAAAACATAACTGTTTAAAATAACCAGGACTTGAAGCTAAAGTAAGGTCGATTATAACGGTCAGGTTAATGTATTTATCTCAGAAAAATTACAAAAACTCAACACCATCGGACTATGCAACTTTAACGTGAAATCGGATATAGTGCAATCAAGCTTTGGATCTTAATTTATTTCCAATCGGTATCCAGTGCAGGAAAAAAAAGTGATACCCGAATTTTGTTGTGCAAAATACTTGTTTAATAATTTAAAAAAAAGAGAAATTGTTATTAGTAATATTCTTTTTATTTTTATAATCATGCAAAACCTGACGTCAGAAACAACAAAAACATGACCAAAAAGGTCAGAAGAGGGCGATAATAAGGTGGATTAGGATGTTCCATTAAGATTGGGCAAGTTCTAAAGTTGAATTTTTCACTGTCGCATTATTTAAACTTGAATGAGTGGAGCATCCGCTTCCCATTCTGGTAGGTAGTGGGTTTCGAACCTCTTGGGTTCGAACTCTGGCCAAGTCAAACCAATGCCTGAAAGAGTTATTCTTGTCGCGACCTAGCCTGACACTTGGCATTATTAGGATAGGTCAAAGAGCAGTGGAATGAGGAAGACCAATTGTCTGCGATTGAAATTTCCCCTGCGTAATCAACTAATGTACCCCCCAAAAATCAACAGCTAAAGCAATCGCATTATAATGGGGTTATACTGCATTTAGGCTAATGGTAACTACTCTGGGAGCCTTATCCATGAAAGAGCTCTCACTGATCTCCTTTAAAATTAAAGGAGCCTCGCTTTCGATTAACCTGATCCTGATCTTCATTGCCCCCTCCCACTCCCCTCAACCCCCCGACAGGAAGCAGAGCGGCCCGGACATCACCCAGTCGGCCGTCTATAAGCTCATCCACGGGCTGGACGAACCGGCGACGGACCCCCGGCTCCAGTCACCGCGCCGACCCGCCCCGGAAGGTACAAGCGCCGGCCGCCCGGTCGCATGCGCCGAGGTCCCGCCTGCCCCGCCCGCCGCGCCTGCCGCGCCCCACGGCGGCACTAACCGCAGTACCTGCCAGCCGGAGACGGTGGCGCCATCTCGTGTTAACGCCACTAACAACCCACCCTCCCCGTTGCAACCCGCCGTTGGCCCCGGTAGCGCTAGCAGCACTTGTAGTGTGTTACCCGGCAGGACTGCTGCACGACAGGGTTTGTCCTTCATGGTGCTGCAGTACTTGTACGACAACGACGATGATGCAGATGGCGACGTGACCACGTCGGAGTCGGGGCGGATCACGACGTCCGACTCGGGGTGCATGACTCCCGAGTCGGAGCCGTTTTCTCGGACGACGGCGTCGTTGCCGTCCACGCCCCGGTGTCGGTCGCCCGCGTCACGCCACACCACGCACCGGTGGAGAGGTGAGTAGGCCGTGATGATCAGGGGAACGGTGTAGGGCAATGCATTTAGTGACATCACAGTGAGATGCAAGGGTAGTCCTGGGCCGTGTTCAAGGTCTGTCTCGGAGGCGCCTCGGAGATGGCACTGACATCACGCTACTCTGAATGGCAAAAGCAGTTTGTTGTCTCGAAAATGCATTGGAAAAGCTGCGCTGTGATTGGCTGAACCAACTGGATACGGCGGCCATTTTCGAGGCGCTTTATGTCTCCTATCTGAAAAGGGAGGCATCTCCGAGACGTCGCCGGGACGCACCCTGAATGGAAATAGGCCAGAAAGCATTGCCGAGACGTCGCCGAGGCGCCTCCGAGATGGACCTTGAACGCGGCCCAGGATATCAGTACTTTCATATACTTGTAATTTGTATATGTATCCTCTTCTCTGTATTTATTTAGGCATACTAGCTTGTTAACAGATTCGGTCTGTCTATATATGACCTGTCATAATTAAAGTGGTCACATGGCAAGGACTGACTATATCGATGTTGAGTCCAAAATTGATCAAGTCTGCCTTTCAATGCATTTACTGATGGAATTTTGACTATTTCGGGTGGCAGCCTATTCCATGTGTTTGCCGCTCTATCAAGGAGAAAGTTTTTCCTCACTTGCCGGTTGGTCCTGAGATTTTGAATTCTAAGTTTGTGTCCTCTGGTCTCATTTGGTGATAGGCCTACTTCCAGTTTAATGTATGGATCCTTTATGGTATAATCCAGAAATATATGCTTATATATCTCTATGATGTCATCTTGATCTGGCGATAACTTTTGAAGCAGCATAATCTGATGAAAGCCAACTATTTTTCAAAAGCAAAGGAATTATCTAGATTTGATGCCACATATACCAAACTTAGATATTTACATTAATCAGTTGTTTGTTTTTTTTCTCCTTAGAAACATTCAAACTTACTGGCTTTGACAGGCAGTATAGTCATCTTAGTCTATTTCTGTGGATAAGAAATGTGAAAACAAATGTCTGTCAGGCGCGTAGCTAGGCATACGCGTGTACACCAAAACGTCCACATCCTTTTGTTAAAAAAAAATCAAATTAAAAAATAATAAAGAGAGAGAGAGAGAGAGAGGAGGCATGTAGTAGTCTGGAGTGTCGAAAACTCGTCTAAAATGTGTAAAATCTGCCAGCTTAAGCTTAAGCGGCCCCCTAAACCCCCTGCCGAAATTAGGAGCACACATCATTAAAGGTCTAGCTACGCCCCTGTCAGTGCCGAAGGATTGTGCAGCTAGGGGTGCTTCTAACTAATCTAAGTAGAAGTAGGGTAGTGTAATTGAAGTGCAAGTCGGGTGTGGGCGGGTGTATTTCGGTGATCGCTGTAGGACACAATAGACACTGACGGTGACTTTATAGTGCTGGCTCACTGGGTTTCCGTTTCGCCAAGCCTGAGACCAAATATCCTCACATTATCCTGACACTGAGGGGACCAGTCACCATACTATCCTACTAATGCCGAGTGGCAAGCTAGGTCCTTGTAACTTTCAATTCTCTAAGTCTTTGGCTTATGACTTTGGGTGTCAATAGAGAAAGGACATAATTGTAGTCATTGACTGTACAACAACAGCAAAAGCCATATATTTCTTCGTCGAATGCTAGTTTTCTTAGGGTATTAAAATTAGATTTTGTCGTTATTCCTATCGCAATTCTGTATGGTACCTAACTAATTAAATCGCACACTCAACACAACGCTGGCAACAATAGGAGTGTAAAGGTGAGCGTTGTTTGCATGGAGTTCAGAGTGTTGTCTTTGTCGTAGTGTTCGAGTCCCTCATTCCATAGAGCCAACATCCCCAGTGTGTCGCCATCTTCTTTCCAGCCGTGTCTTATCAAATTCATGGCCGCCTTAAAGCTGCATAGTCCGTTGAAGCATCAAATTTTCAAAATCAAAGCAATTATCTAGATTTGATTCTACATATCTAACTTAGATACTGATGCACTTATTAAGTATTTGTTGCCACATAGAAGGGAACATTGACTCGATTTACTAGAACCTGTTACTGCAGAAGCCTATGGTATTAGACTTTTGGCAAGCTTGTCAAAATTATTTTCACATGTTTGAATTTCAAATATCTCAAAAGGTAGCAATTTCAATTAATAGTTACTTCAAACTAAAGTACGGTAGATTATAATGATCAATTTAATATATTTATATCAGAAAAATCTCAGAGACTCAAATCTATCGGACTGCAACTTTAATCAACGAAAGCAAATGCAAAACATCCACACAAAAATGAAAATAAGATACATTATAAAAACGCAATCTCCTTCTGTTTCAGATTTAATCTGCAGCTAAGGGGTCATCTAACTAAAGCATTTAATACTTACACAACTGTACAAAACATGTGAGGAAGGGATGATCTGTACATTTACAATCTTTATGATTATCTAAAGTCTTGATATAACAACAATTTATATTATGTTATGTGGTAAAATGTTGATTCAAGATTTATTAATGATGATGTTACGCCATCTCGGCAGCGAAGGCAATATTATATGCACGTTGGGTTTAACACGTTGATGTGGACAACTTTCTGGTGAAGTGACAGCGGGTGTGGGGGGAGAGAGGGAGGTCTGAGAAGTAAGAGTCTTTGCAGATTGTTGATGTATTGAATACTTTAGTTGAACTCTCAGGCAGTGGGATCTTAATCATATTACTATACATCAGTGCATTTTAAATAAATCATTGATCATGTACAGAGACAAGAAAGTGGCAGCTCTACTTTTTTCACGTTTTTTTTTATTGGTTTATTTACCCTGTCCATAATGAGTAAGTCGCATCGCGGCTTCTTTTCATCGCTGTACAGCAATAGTCTGATTTTGGTAGTTGCCTTGTCATCTTAGCTGTTAGTAACGTTATACACTTAACTAATTTGACTAATGTGTAAGTGTTTCTCGGTGAATTGGGTTGCTATGATTGATAAGACGGTTAGCATACACGGCTTAGTCTATATTTATTGGTGTGACTTCCTTCTCCGTTGTTGTGATTAACCTATTTCCGTGTTGCACCAGCACAATTCACATACTTAGTTGTAAATGGCCATGGTGCTTTGGTTTTTGCATGCAAGTTTATTTCCTTTCCCAATATAGATTTGCCAAGCTTTTCCCATTTGTGTTCTTTGTTTGAACAAAATATCACCAGATTAGCCTTGTATTGAACTGCCACATGTTCTAATGGTATATATATATATATATCATGAACATTACTAAGACATTTTGGATTGTGAGCTATTCGTTATCCAAAAGCTGTGTAATTTCAATAATTATAAGCTGTTGTTATAATTAGACTGATGAGTATAATATATATGCCCGAAATATAAATGTTTGTGATAATGACAAAAATGCATTGCTATGCAATTACATTAGTCGCCTGCTGGTCAGTCAATATATCAATATATCAATATATCAATATATCAATATATCAATACATCTCTCTTAATTCTTTCGTGTGTGTTCTCTTTTGCTCTCACTTTCACTCTCTTCCGTTCTATTTCACTTTCTCTTGCTCTCTTTCGCTCTTGTGATCTGTTGCTCTCTTCTGCTCTCTTCTACTCTCTTCTGCTCTCTTCTACTCTCTTCTGCTCTCTTCTGCTCTATGGTGCTCTCTTCTGCTCTATTCTACTCTCTTCTACTCTCTTCTGCTCTTTTCTGCTCTCTTTTGCTCTATTCTGATCTATTCTGCTCTATGTTGCTCTCTTTGGCTCCTATTTCACTCTCTTTTACTATTTCTGTCACTCTACTTCACTTTCCTTCACTCGCTTTCACTCTCTCTTTCAATCTCACTCTCTTACTTTCTCGCTTGCTCTTTCCCTCTCTCTCGCCCTTCCCCTCTCCACCCTCTCCCTCTCTCCCTTCTGCTCCTCCCCTCACTGATCTAGGTCACCGCCATGTGGTGCGGCAGCCGTCGGAGGACGACGAGCTCTCCTTCTCCGGGGTGGGCCGAGACTCCGCCTACGACCACATCCCCTCCAGGGCCTTCCACAAGCTGCAGTCCCTCACTGGAGGAGGTGAGGTCGACCGCTCCTCCATCATGGGCAATGTCTCCGGAGGTAAGTTCTCTGTGGCTGAGTGGTTAGAGTGTCTGACTTTTTTCTGGTCAGACTCCTAATCTGAGGGTAGGTGGTTCGATTCCCCATGCCCGCCCACCTCTTCCAATTTGGATTTCCACCGCTGTGGATAACTTACAGCATCATCAAAGGCCAGTTGCTCTCATACCATGTCTATGTGGTGTGGGAGGTTAAAAATCCCTCGGGTCGGTAAAAGTGTAGGCTCAGGCTTTCTATCGCCAAACTGTGTAATGGTGAAAACAAGTCTATTCAGACTTATCCATGATATTCAAGAAAAAAGAAAAAAAAGTTCTTAAAGGTTTTATTAATTTGTTCTTCGAATTAAATTGTGTTATTTTTGTTATTACTGTCAAAGCTGTCGGTTCTTTTTTATTAGAAACGTTCAAATAAATTGTACTTTTGTTAGTAGTATGGGAGATTATAATTTGAGTAATTGCATCAAAATACTTTTTTGTTTTTGGTATGGAAGATAACAATTTGAGTAATCATATCAAAATATATTTTGTTATTTGTATGTGAGATTTCAATTTCAGTAATGATATCAAATTAATTTCTTTTCGGGGTTAAAACTGTTTTTTTTTCGGGAGGTTGGTGTTTTATATCGAAAAATATAAGACAAATTATTATCAAAGTGGTTTGTTTATTAGCATGGAGATTTTTAATTTGAGTAATTCTATCAGATATGCTTTTTCTGTTGTTTCTGTTAGCGCTGTCTCAAGAGGTGGCGTCATTGTATTACTAACTTTAACGATGAAGACATTAAATTTTCAAAACCAAGATTTGATTCTACACATCTAACCGATATACTGGCGCACTTATTAAGCATTTGTCGCCATATAGAAGGGAATACTGGGGCAATTTAATAAAACATGTTGCTGCAGAAGCCTATGGTGTCAGAATGTTGACATGCTTGCCTAAATTAATTCAGCATGTTTGCACTTCAAATATTTCAAAGGTTAGCCATCTGAAATAAAAAATTACTTCAATATAAAGTAAGGTCGATTATAACAATCAACTTAATATATTTATCTCAGAAAATGACAGAAACTCAAAACCATCGGATTATGTAACTTTGAAAACATTTAAAATAAATTATTATTAAAGTGGTTTGTTTATTAGCAGGGAGATTTCAATTTGAGTAATTATATCAGATATGCTTTTGTTGTTGTTGAAGCTGCCTCAAGAGGTGGTGTCATTATATTAACAACTTTAAAGACAATTACTGTTAAAGTATATATATATATTGATTAGCAGGGACATTTCAAATTGGATAATCGTGTCTTATTAAAAGGAGAATCTCAATTAATACAAATGTACATAATGCTGGTTTATTGCTGCATCACCTGCACAAGTATATAATTTACAGGCGGCATTTAATCAATATTATATCTAGTATTTTTAATATAGATATTCGTCAATAAAGTATTGCGGACTTACATTTTATGAACAGCGCTTTCAAATCAATAACTTAACAATTGTTTAAGACTAAAGCTAAGATTCCTTACACGCGGTATGCGAATGCGAATGCGGCAACAAATCGAAAAGCATCTAAGTCAATGGGGTTGATTCCTTACACGCGGTATGTGGCATGTGGCATGCAGCATGTGAATACGGAATCGGTCCATGTAGCGATCGGTGCGGCATGCGAATGCGAATGCCCATAGACAACAGTGTTAGAGAAACCTGACATTATGTGTGTGGGTGTGGGTGAAAGGACCCAACCCATTCGCATACCGCATGCCGCATGCCGTATACTGCGTGTAAGGAATCTTAGCTTAACACATCGGTATTACTCTGATATAAGAGCTTAGCCTTGCTAACATCTAATTAACCTGAACTAATGCCATCGTAAATTGCATGATTGCAGTTTGAAAGTCCTTTGTTTATGACTTGCATGTTTGCCTCTAGATACAAGATTCAGCCCGTACTGGTGGAGTAGGGGTGCAAACCAACCCTATGTAAAAGCTGTCGAAAAAACGGGTCAATGAATTGAGAGCCTAATTTCACAATCTAAGAAGGAACATTTATTCTTTACATATGTATTATTGATAGCCCGCTACCTTTGAGTTGAAAAATATAATATAATATCTAGTTTAATGCAATTTTAAAGTGAAATCGACTGCGTTCTGTGGCCGCCATCTTGTCTTTTTGCATTCTCTCCCATTTCACCAACTCTGTGCCTACATGGGTAGCCATTTGATACTGGAGCCACAGTTTCTAGGTCATGTTCCATACTAACGCTATTTTCGCCCGTATTTATATAAGGCTGGTCTTCACCCGTGTACTACAAGTACTGGGTGAATCTTTTATCTAGTTTGCCTCCAGATTATTTAGCTCCTGCATAAAAAGTGCTGTCAACAGCCAGAGGAGTGAGGACAACGTATCCATAAACTGTTGCTAGATAATGAAGGTATATATGACTGAGTCAGCCTCACGAAAATGGGTCAATTGGTGGTCAATTTAAGATGTCAGCATCGCAATTATTAAAGTGTAGTGCATTTCTTTGTTTCATATTAAATTATCCTAGAAACAAATAAGGTTGTTGGATTTTCTCTACCTTTACATTCAGGATAAATTTAAGGACTTTCCAACATTTCTGTCAATGCTAAACTATAATTATGCCGTTCGACGCCGACATCCAATGCTCGACGCCGACAACTTTAACAGATGTCAGCATCGCAATTCTTAAAGTGTAGTGCATTTCTTTGTTTTATATTAAATTATCCTAGAAACAAATAAGGTTGTTGTATTTTCTCTACCTTTAAATTCAGGATAAATTTAAGGACTTTCCAACACCTCTGTCAATGCGAAACTATAATTACCCTATCCAAATAATGCTGAACCCCGGGCTTGCAAGTGAATAGAATCACTTTTTAAGTAATTGGTTTCATTCGACCAGGGTTCGAACCCATGGGTTCGAATCTCACGATCTACCAAAACAGGAGACGGACGCTCAATCATTCGGCAATCTCATCTGGTCTGTAGTAGTAGTAGTATTAGTAGTAGTAGTCGCTGAGTAAGTAGTGGTAGTGCCAGTTGTAGTAGTAGTAGTTGTAGAACTAGAAGTTATACAACCAGCAGTAGTCATAGTAGTCACTAGATGGCGCATGAGGACACACCACTCCAACACAGAAGTACGTCGATGCTTTCAGAAGACGACGAGGTGGGGAACTATAACGAGGCTTCGATTCGGTACCGGGGTGGAAGTATCCCCTCCCGGTCTTTCCGCATGTTGCAATCCATGACTGGATCCGAGAATATGTGCCCGCCACCAGGTGAGCATTACAGGAACTAAGTAGGTTATAAATATAATATGAAAAGTTCACCAGTGATCGATTGGGTGTCTTCCTTCCTAGCAAGATTCGAAGTCATATAATGGGGTATCGATTATCGATTCGGGTTTTAACCTCCTGGCAACATTCAAGGTCATAGCAGGATAAGTAGTCTATTGTTGTTTGGGGTTTTACCTCTTAGTAACATCAAAGGTTTTACTATTATATATGATTTATAGATGATTGGGATTTTACCTCCTAGAAACATTTAAGGTCACAGCCCGATGGGTATTTGATTATCGGTTGCGGTTTTTCCTTCTAGCAACATTAATGGTCATAACACGATAGATAATCTATTATTGATAGGGATTTTACCTCCTAGTGCCATTTAGAATCATAGCAGCAGGATGGGTAATTGATTAGCAATTGGGGTTTTACCGCCTGGCAACATTCCAGGCCGTAACGAGATAGGCAATCGATTATTGGTGGGGTCAGAGCGGGATGGGGAATTGATTATCGATTGGGGTTTTTCCCACCTAGCAACATTCGAGGTCAGAGCAGGATGGGGAATGGATTATCGATTGGGGTTTTACCCCCATATCAACATTTAAGGTAATACTGAGACGGATAATGATTTGAGAAAGTGTCCACTCAAGCCGACCTGATAGTTCATGAGGATTTGCTTTTGCATTTGCACTTTTTGTCTGGTAATGGTGCAGTCACACTACGACACTTCTCGCCGGCGACACGGCAACGTGTAGTGATTTTGGGCGATAATAAGTGAAACGTCTGGACGCGCTGGTGGTGCGTTATGAGCGCGTCGGTACACGTCGGTACACTATCTTTGATGTTGATGGTCAGCGGACAACGTCGGCGCGCGTTGCCGGTCGGCCAAAGTTTTAAGCATGTCAAAAAAAAAACAACGACCGGCAGCGTGTGCAAATACATGGGTAAGGACGTTAGGCGCACGTCGCGATGCGTTGGACGCGCCAGAATAACGTTATGGGAATGCTAGGAAGACGGCGCGCACACGGGAGGGTCATTGCTCACACATTGCGGCAAACTGGGGTGTTTTTGTTTTACGCCCTAGCAACATTTAAGGTTAGATGAAGACGTCGCGCCAAACATTTTTTTTTTTTTCCCCAACGCGTCGACACACGTTGGCTGCGCGCGCATAATGCGCCGCGTTGACGCCAATCTTTTTCCCCAAACTGCCGAAAAGTTGGACGTTTCTCGACGTGCAAGATTTTAGTTTCAACGCTGATGGGTCGCCGGGAGAAGCATCGTAGTGTGACTGCACCATAACATCTTGATAAGAGTCTGCAAAGACAAGGACATCACTGCTTCTTGGGCTGTAAACAAAGCACCAAACCTTTCGCGCTTCTCACTGAAGCAAAGTTGCTTTTCCTTTCAATTTTAGTTTTTCCCCCTCACTGCTGAGAGCTTCTAATATGCTGCATCTCGCCTACGTGCATTGTGCAAGCTGTCTGATAATTTCTGCCATTTCTACTATACACAAACACAGAAGTCTAATCATATATAATCGATGACTGTATTTAATTCATTTAAATATTGTTTCCACCCTCTAACCAAACCAGGTCACACCGCAATTAACCTAACTTTATTCTTGGCATGGTGTCACACCCTTCACACTGCAAAACTCCTGGATACCCACTGTTGCTTATACTACAAGCTATAACTCAACATTAAATAATAAATGGGTTGATTGAGATAGGTTGTTCATTTGCTGAGTACATGGACATGGCGCGCCTCCTATAACTAAAGATGTGCACATTGGCGCCACCTTCCGGCAATTCACAAACTAAACATATCAATGGGTACTCGAAGCTGCCTAGCGGATGTTCCAGTCTCATGCTATGTAAGCCGCCACTGTAACCGAGGGTGCCTCCATCATTCACTTGCAAATTGTCCTAACAAATATTGTAATTAAATAAAATATCACTTCCTACATGTGTGTTCTTCAACCCCCTCATCTGTGCTAACTTAGGTCACCCACACCCTGTCTTAATTAGTAACCATGCTAGCCCCCTGGGGGAGAGGTGGTGGTGGGGGTGGGGATGGGGAGAGGAGGATGCACTCAGGACTGACCAAGGGCTGACCAAGGGTTCAGTGACAGACACACAGCACACATTTAATGTAAATTCAATCCTTAGTTACTCTTAAATAAAACACCAAATGTAGCTGATAGTCACTTACTTGGTGAAGCAGGTTTGTCTCTTTCTAGTGATATCAATATTTATTACCCCAACAAACAGGTTCACTGGATATAGGTGATAACACATTTTCCTATAGTAAAGCCTACCAATTAACACACTAGATTACATCAACGGATCAGATTGTACCAACAGACTGTCAATTAAGGTGTTTCCCCAACCTGTCTACCATGCCACCTATGTTCTCCTATGCCATCTAGACTTGGTTACTATATAAACACTGTGGCGACCCAGATTGTTCAGACCAGAGTGATTCTGGACCGACCCAACAACTCGTCGTTTAATCATTGTAAAGACATCCCCCAGCTTCTACAACCGTCCCACCAGAAGATTATTCTTCAACCAAAGATTGGGCCGATCTATCGGAGCCTCTCTATAATGCTGCAGTTCTGCAGCTGGTAACAGTCGTAAGGTTACAAACATCCCAGAAGTCAAGTCAAGTCGGGTCGTTCACTTTGACTAGAGCGCGACAAGGATGACACTGAACAACAACATGAAAATTGCCATCCCCCACACCCTATAGACAATACGATAATAATATGACAGGGTTGGTTAAGTTTCTCTAGCCTCACATCAAGACTATATATATAAGAATCGTGAACTGTAAAACAAGGTCGAATGCAAAAATAAATGTTAATTACAATGTACAGTAAAACCTCTCTAAATCGCCCGACCATGGGCCCGAATTTAATTGATCCATTTAGCGAAGTTGTCGGCTTAGGGATTTTTTTTTTCATCGTTACAATAGTATCATATGGGCGATCGTTTGGGACCCAAATAAAGGGATCGCTATGGGGGAGTGGGAAATCTGTGGAGGTGGTTGGTTAGAGAGGTTTTACTGTATATACTTATGAGTTATATGCTATGGCGGTTTTGTTCAATTAGGCGGACACAAAAACACTAAAACATCTTTAAAAAAAACCTAACTTTTTGCGCAACTTGTCGACAGGACGGCCGCGGCGTCGGTCCCTGCGCCGGGCGGAGAGCGCCCCCTTCCGGCCGGACGAGGAGGAGTACGAGGACAGGGGCGGCGGGGTGGACCTGGCCTACGTGGGATCCAGCATCCCGTCCAGGAGCTTCAGGATGCTGCAGCGGTCTGTCGGCGCCGACCCCAACGACTACGGTAGGTGCCGGGCGGGGAGGGGGAGGGGGATGGGGAGGGCTTCTGGTGTAGCTAGGTGTTTCTGTTCATTAATCATGATTTCTCGTGTGCGTGTGTGTTTTTCTTTCTTTCTTTCTTACCCCACGCCCCTGTATTTAATGTTAATATCGTATTGCTTGTTGAGTTGGTAGCTGAGAGTATATCTATTTTTTTCTTTCTTACCTCCCTCCCCCACACACCCACACTCGGTATTATTAATACTATTAACATTCATAGTGTATTGCTTGCTTAGTTGCTAGGTGAGGATATATGGATATATATATAATATATATAATCGGAGGGTACAGTATAGGAGGATATATATATATGAGGATATATATATAACTAGGAGGGTATAGGAGATATAGATATATAAATAAGAGGGTAAATTCCTGCTCTATGTGAGGCGCAAGTGCGGTAGAGCGCGGGCCTCACGTGCGGGAGATCGGGAGTTTGGTTCCCGGTCGACTCAAACCAATGACTTATAGAATTGATACTTGTCACTTCCAAGTCTGGCATTCGGCATTAATAGGATATGGTAAGGACTAGTTAGCTCAATGTCAGGATAATGTGACTGAGTAGGATATCAGGTCATGGTGCTGGCGGCCTGATTTTGCCAGTGGGACACCACTATAAAGTTGTCATGAGTGCGCACTGTCACAAGTCGGTACCCGTCCTGATATGACCTTAGATGTTGC
The DNA here is from genome assembly GCA_030323885.1 of Branchipolynoe longqiensis. Lineage (NCBI taxonomy): Eukaryota > Metazoa > Annelida > Polychaeta > Phyllodocida > Polynoidae > Branchipolynoe > Branchipolynoe longqiensis. The sequence continues at coordinate 42,603,701 of CM059192.1, forward strand.
CATGACGTAAAACTCTTAACAACAAACTATATATAAGATGCTCGGGTGGGGGGAGGGTGGGAGAGAGGGAAGCTTTCCCAATGGACACCCTCAGGAATTAGCACAGGCTATTTATGAGCGAACTTCTTTCCAATCACTATGCAGTATATGTCTAGACGTAACCTTCATATAGTGGACTTGGCCTGCCTAATCTAGTCATGGTCTTGAAGTGTATTTAATTATTTATTTATTTATTTATTTACCACGTTGCGATCATTACTTACTCATTTCAAATACTAGCCTTGTTTGTTGTGTTTTCTTCAGTTTGACTTTGATCGATTGTTTCCTGTTGGTTGAAGTCCTGAGTTTGATTTGCAATGCAATGCAATGAATCTAGTTCATATTAACCCTGTTGACGGCGCCACCTGTATCAAGTATAACATTTCCACAGCAGGATGCCGTCTGCGTGAGGCTAGCAGTAATTCAACTTTTGTATCCATTTTAAAGTCATTGGTTTGACTCGACAAGCGTTCAAAACAAAGAGTTTGAATCCCATGACCTACCAGAACGGGAGACGGATGCTCAACTCATTTGGCTATCGTGTCTGGTTACATATTATATCTACATCATATGCCAGAAAAATGACAAATACAAATTTTAACCACCCACCTGACCCTGATTTGTGTGATCAAAAGGACGATCACCAATTTTGTTGTTGGGCCTAATGTGGCTGGCGCCCTATAGCTAAACTAGTAACTTGTAAACATTGGTTGTAGCGCGGTAGTTTACTCACTAGGTGGCGTCGTGAATGGGTTAAGTAGTTCTGTGAATGGATTGGTTTGTTCTCTCTTTCGTTATTGGCAAGGACTACATGAAGTGTCCATGAGCATTACAGCATCAGCAGCTATTTATTTAAATAATTAATTAATTAATGTAGCGCCTAGCTCTGCACAACTGACGGCGTCTGCGATATTTCATTATTAGTTGTCTTCTCCCTTATCTTATCTTATCTTATCTTATTGTATCTTAGCCTGCCTTATCTTAGCTACTTCAATTTGTCAACGCATTGTGAAAGGCGCATGTGCAGAGAGGGCTGAACGCGCTGGATATATATATATATATCTTACATATATATATCTTACATACATCTTATATATATAATTATATATGTCGTGGGGGTGATGAAAATGGGAAATACTGTGCCTAGAGCGGGACTCGAACCCACATCTCTTTGCATTCCGGGCCAGTGTGCTAACCATTACACCACCTAGGCTCCCTGATATCAATACACTCCCCACGCCTACCTGTCTATGTGGTTACTTGCCTGAGAGGTCAGTGCAGACCACTACACTCGTCCCCCTGGAATTGTAAGTATTGTAATGCTTACAATTACATACATACAGGCAAGGCACTAACACATCCATACACAGGGTAGGTTCAACAACCATACAGCGCAAAGCTTGTACAGGATCCTGATCACGGCAACCAGTGTCATGGGGGTGATGAAAATGGGAAATACTGTGCCTAGAGCGGGACTCGAACCCACATCTCTTTGCATTCCGGGCCAGTGTGCTAACCATTACACCACCTAGGCTCCCTGATATCAATACACTCCCCACGCCTACCTGTCTATGTGGTTACTTGCCTGAGAGGTCAGTGCAGACCACTACACTTATATAAATATATATCCATATGTCAATGTATAAATATATATCCACATATGTCAATATATATGAATATATATCAATATATATAATATACATATATATACATTAAAAAAAATATAAATATATATATATAAATAAAAAATAAAAAATAAAAATATAATTATAAATTTATATAAATATATATACTAAATATAGATATATATATATACATATGTATATATATCCGATACGGATATGACTTTAATAAATTAAATCAACAAAAAATTATCAACAGAAAATAAATACATCAAATGAAGCAGATACCAAACACTGTTGGGTTCAGCAAAGTTACACCATGATATGATAGCAACAACAAAGGCTACTACTATCAGAATACCGGATCAAACAAAGCCAGCAGCCTGCAAGGTATGCAATCTGTTGATCTACTATCTGGTCTCTTATCTCGTGCGACGATTGACACGCTCATTTGCACTAGCAGATTATGTTATCTGCAGCCTCCCCCGCACAGACTGCTGTTTTGCTCTTGCTGTATACTTCATGTGTTCTCGCTGTGTGCCCTACCCTCAGCATGTAACCAGCTCTGTCCACAGCGACTTTACTAACCCCAAATTGCCCAGTGCTTCATCTTATTCGATTCCAGGACAGTGGAATTAGAGTAACACATGGAGCTCTACGGTTTACTACTACGCCGGATGTATAATATTTGCCCTCAACAAACCGCCCACAACCCCATCCTTACCTCTATTGTCCTTTTTGTTTAACGATAGATTATATATATATATGTAAATAACTATATATGATAATATATATATACATATCTGTACACATAGATAGTTCAGCATATATATATATATTGCTAATCCTAAATTTGACCGTTCAAACGGGTCTATAGGCTATAACGGCCAGACGCAGCTGTGATTAGATCCCCTCTCAGGTGGCGCCGGTGTGGCCAATACTGTAACTACACAGGGCCAGTAGATAGGATATAGTGAGGATAGTATAATACAGTATAACCCCGTTAAACCAAGCTCGGTTAAACAAAACAATCAGTTAATCCAAACGTTGTTGGCGGCCCTGGAAAATACTACCATTTATAATATAAAAAAGTTGGTTAAACCAAAGTTGGTGAATCCAAATCATCGGTTAATCCAAGCAAAATTGTTGGACCCCAGGCCACTCCGGTATGGTTAAACCAAACTTTCATGTGGTTATAAGGTCATCTGAGACCCCACCAACTTTTTTTATATTATAAATGGTAGTATTTTGAAGGGACACTATATATTTGTTTGGATTAACCGATCGTTTGATTTAACTGAGCTTGATTTAACGGGGTTATATTGTATGTACATAAAAAACAATAATCAAAGTGTCCACATACATTGTATATTACATGTGCAATACATGCTTCCTCAAAGTCAAAGTCAAAGCCAAAGCTCGGTTAAACCAATGATCGGTTAATCCAAACAAATTGCTAGGGTCCCTTCAAGTTTGGTTTAATGGGGTTATACTGTATAGGGAACTGGAGATAAGATAGTGTCCTTGTCTATATGAGCCTATCTCAAAAGGTGATAACTCTTCGTTTTTTTTGTCCATTGTAACGATTGACACAAAACAGCACAGAAATGGTTACCCTGAAAACACAAGGACATTTGCTTCAAATCAATATGTATTCTATTGGGATTGTGAAACACCATGTAAAAAAACAAATCGGTTTATCCTGAGCAAATGCATAAGCAGTTAGTATGTTGATCGTTACAATGGACAAAGTTTTGTTCCATATTGCTTAGCACCTTTTGAGACAGTCTCATATCCCAATAATAGATTATAGAGCACACATATATATATAGGGTTGGCTCTGTGGCTGAATATAACCCTATATATCTCAAACTGGCCTAATAAACACATTATCAATACAGATATTCATAACTATAGGACTACCTAAAGCCACAGACCTACTAAACCAACCTGACCCCCTCTCCCATCACCTCCCTCAGATAGGCACAATTAATTATTTGCGTACTACACAGCCCTACGGAATAGAAACTGTCCTCCCTTTATGATACGGCAAGGACTGGTTGCCTTAGTGTCAGGATAATATGACCGAGTGGGACATAACCTAATGATGCTGGCGACCTGGTGTCCCAGTTGGGCAGCACTATAAAGTTGCCATGAGTGCGCATTGTCACAATTCGGTACCCGTCCTGGTATGACCTTAAATGTTGCCAGGACGTAAAAACCCCAAAAACCAACCAACCATCCAGCCCTTCCTTCTACACTCAGTTCCGGCGTAGTATATAACACAGGGGGTTGTGTTACTCTAATCCACTAGTCTTTGGTCTACGATGCGGAGCACTGCGCATGCGCAGGATTCGAGCCGCCAGAGATGGCTGTAGACGCTGTGTCTGTTTGCGGAATGCATGTATTGAGTTGTGCAACCGCTTCTTTTGTATCTCCCCGAACAGAGCCCAAGGCGCGTCGCAGCGAAGTGATTGCCGGCAGTCAGGCCATAGGTCAAGGTCGGGGCCGCAAAGTTAAGATAGTGACCTTGAGGTCTGGCCAGACCGCCAAGGTTGCCACTCCGCAATGCCACCAAGCGGGAGATGATTGTGTCACTGACTTCTAGCGACCCGGCCCAGTCCGGCAGCAAGCATATACCGGCGCACTGTAGCTATGGATTGAGCGCATAACTATATATGCATATATATACATAAATGAGCATATATACATATATATATATTTATATATATATATATATATATATATATATATATACATCTCGCTCACTCTCTCTATATGTTAAATGAGATTATTCCTCTCCATCTTTTGATTGGACACCGATACGTTATTATCCATTATTGCTCTTTTGATTTTCATGCATTATATTTATATATATATATATATATGTAGATTTGCATCTCGGCTCCGTATAGTAGGGTGGATAGGACGATTGCACGGTAGTATGTATATCTTATATATATATATATATATATATATATATAAGATATACATATATAATTATTCAAATGAGATAATGCCTCTCCAGTTCCTGATTGGACACTGCCACAATATTATTATTATTTATTATTTCCATCTTGGGGGTCTTCATGATATAGATACAGTAACACTCTCTAACCAACCACCTGCACAGATCGACCACTCCCCTATATCGATCGCTTTATTTTGGTTCCAAATGATCGCTCATTTAATACCATTGTAACGATAAAGAAAACTCCCTAAGCCGACCACCTACATAAATGGACCATTTAGAGTCGGTCCCATGGACCTTCAATTTAGAGAGGTTTTACTGTATAATCTAAATTCAGCTCCCGTGTTCGTACCAAAGACTTTCGTTCAGATAACCTCTTAGTGAGACCAGACAGGATCGCCAAATAAGTTGAGCGTCCGTCTCCTGGTTTTTGGGAGATCGGGGGATCCACACCCATGGGTTAAGTCAAACCCATAACAAACCCAAACAAACCCAAACAAACCCAAACAAACCCAAACAAACCCAAACAAACCCAAACAAACCCAAAACCCATGGGTTAAGTCAAACCCATGACTTAAAAATTGATACATGTCGCTTCCTAGCCAGGCGCTTGGCATTATTAGGATAGGGCAAGGACTGGTTGGCTCAGTGTCAGGATAATGTGACTGAGTGGGATATAAGGTCATGGTGCTGGTGGCCTGGTCTCCCAGTGGGGCATCACTATAAAGTTGTCATGAGTGCGCACTGTCACAAGTCGGTATCTGCCCTTATATGAAATTAGATGTTGCTAGGATGTAAAACAACAACAAACAAACCCATCAGTGATTGCGTACCTTACCGTAGATGAGGTACTATGACTGTGAGTGTGCCCCGTGTTGTTGATTTGTTCACACCCGCATGTGCAACCTTCACACCATGTTTGTTTGGCATCAGTTTTTAACATCTGCACCTTCCAGCATCGACTACCATTGTTCACCCATATATACCACTGTATACCACACTGCATCGTGTTGTACTTGTATTCTGTAACTCTCACAACTAGTAAAACCCAGAGCCATTTCAAAGTTACGGCAACACAGTTTCTCAAACAGGATCATAAATATATGGAACAGTCTCCCACAAAATTCATTCAAGAATAGATTAGAAAAAGCATAGGCTGATGATCCAGGGAAATTTGGCCCCTTATTCACCACATGCTACTAATTATTCCTTGTGTTGCTTATTTACTTTGCACTCAAGCAAAAATGAGAGACAAATAAGTGTTCGCACTTCCTGTCTACCATTCGCTATTTCGCTATAAATGTGGATTTTGTATGCAGGATTTCTGAGGCCGGTTGGTCTACTGCGGATGATCCCAGTTATTGTAGTCTAAAAGAAAGGAAAAAAAGGAAATAAACACTATATTTTGAGAAATTATTCATGGCTTCCCGTATATATTATTGTTTTTGCCAATTCAGCAAATTGCTGCTACTAATGTACTATGTGTAGTTGTTGGGACCATTTTAGGGGGGAAAATCCATTTTCTTATATGTTGATATCAATTTTGCGTTCCATTGAATCGATATATATATATACATGTATTTATATATTATATATAGCAAAGTAGTATATTTCTATCAAATTAGATTCATGACAATATTATGTATATTTATACGCTTAAATTATGCAAATAGTTTCGTATGTGTTGTTCTGAGTACGAGTTGTGATGAAATAAATACATTGACAAATACAGAAATGCACAGTTTTCACTAATTTATGTAGTCACTTTTCCTTCCTTCATGTTATAAAATGCCACAGGAATTTGTATGGACGTAATACTGCATAGTCAATTGAAAGCATCAACTTTTGGAAAGCTAGACACTTATCTAGATTTGATTCTACGTATCAAACTTTGATGGGGTGCACTTATTTAGCATTAGTTACAATATATAAGGGAATACTACAGTACAACCCTGGTAAACCAAACTTGAAGGGACCCTAGAAATTTGCTTGGATTAACCGATCATTCGTTTAACCGAGCTTTGACTTTGACTTGGCTTTGTCACAAATGGGGGTGCATTATGAATGTACAATGTATGTGGACACTAGGATTATTGTTTTTTATGTATATACAGTTTAACCCCATTAAACCAACCTCGTTTAAATCAAACGATCGGTTAATCCAAACTTTTTCGGCGACCTGGCAAAATACTACCATTTATCCTATAAAAAAGTATCAGATTACCTTAAAACCACATGCAAATTTGGGGCCGACAATTTTGTTTGGATTAACCGATACTTTGCATTAACCGACTTTGGTTTAACTAACTTTGTTATATGATAAATGGTAGTATTTTGCCGGGCCGCCGAAAAAAGTTTGGATTAACCGATTGTTTGGTTTAACCGAGCTTGGTTTAACGGGGTTGTACCGTATAGCTATCTAGTAAAAGCTATCAAATCTAATCTGAAGCATGTGATGTCAGTATTTTGATATTCAAAACAAAATTTATTTAGCATGTTTTCATCTGAAATATCTCTGCAATACATGTTTGAGGAGTGCACCATGATTTGAATTAGATATGCAGGATCAAATCTAGGCATGTGCTTTGGTTTTGAAAGTGTGTGCGTTAATACATAGGTTTTTGTGCCCAGCAAGTCACTGGCGGGGGCTAACTTTGCCCTAAGCATATATATGATTGTTTGAACTTACTGTGTTTGTGATAGGTCAGTGTGTTATTGTTATTGTTGTTATTGTTATTATTATGATACTCGAATTCACCAGACGGGATGTCCGAATGAGTTCAGCATCCGCCTCCCGTTTAGGTAGATCGTGGGATTCGAAGCGACGGGTTCGAACCCTGGTCGAGTCAAACCAATGACTTAAAAATTTATACTTATCGCTTCCTAGCCAGACACTCGGCATTGTTAGGATAAGGCAAGGACTGGTTGGCTCAGTGTCAGGATAATGTGACTGAGTGGGATATCAGGTCATGGTGCTGGCGGCCTGGTCTCGCAGTGGGGCAGTACTATAAAATCGCCTTGAGTGCGCCCGGTCAGAAGTCAGGACCCATCCCAATATGAACTTAGATGTTGGCATGACGTAAAACCCTAACAATCAACCAACAAACCACTAGTATTATCACTCCACTCATCGGACATGACGATATCAGATATGATCTCTCATGTGAAAGAACAATTCAAAACATGCATAACTGATATTAAAGCTGAATAGTCCGATCAAGCATCACATTTTCAACCCCAAAGCAATTACCATATGTGTCCCAATAGAAGCACGCTACTCAATAGAAGCACACCCCCATTTCAAGATTGAAAGCATGCACAAATTGACGATCATATTCAGACTGAATGCACATAAAATAAGACAATCACACTTTATTTCAGAGGCACGACAAAAACAAATCCATGAAATTCTTTAACTTTGAATAGACGCGCATCCATGTGTCTGCACTCGCACAGTGGGTGTCTATTGGGACATATATACGGTATTGACAATTGATCCTACATATCTACCTTAGATAATAATGCACTTATTAAGCATTTCTTGCCAATTTGAAGGCAACACTGAATCAATTTAATAGCATCGGTTACTACTAAATACTATGCTGTCACAGTTTGGTATGATTGCCAAACTAATTTGACACATTTATATTTCAAATATCTCAAAACTTAACTATTTAACAATACAAGTTACTTCAGACTAAAGTAAGCTAGATAATATCAATCAATTTATAATATTTATCTCAGATAAATGGCAGAGGCTTAAAAACATCGGACTATGCAACTTTAATGAACTGATAAGGTATAATGTCATATAACATCAGATGCAAGTTGGAACCGTGTAACTGTAGTATACATTCGGATTCAGTTTAAATCGTATAAATATATAAGATTTAATGTCCTATAAGAACAAACATTGCATCTTTGAAACCATGTGAGTATAATTTCCGACGCAAATCAAAGACCCTATAATACTAAGATGGCTCACTACCTATCTCTCCCATGGTAATGTAAATTTCACAGTGCCTCCTTGTGGTGGGTTTGATCAGCCCGACTGCTGGTTGGTGTTTCACATGTAAACACATACAATTATATTATACATAAGATAGGTAAGTATGAATACACATCAATATGGAATTGCTATGAACAAATTCACATCATCATCAGCATCATCATCATCATCGCCATCATCACACATCTTTCACATTCATATATACATTTATACATATAATATAGCAAATGTTTAACCAAGAGAACAGGCAGCGCACCAAGTGGTGGGTTTGCTCATTTTGATTACACAGCACAGGCTGAGTGAGCAGTTTTAGTATTATAGGGTCTTTTCGCAAATATAAGAATATCCAAGGGTAAAACCATGTGAATATTAGGTTTGATGCCTGGCGAGAATAAATGCAAATTGGAACCCATTTCAATATAGGTTATGATGCAGTATGATGATGAATACATTAGTAGAATTGTGTATATAAATACAAGGTACGTTGACTCAGAAGAAATACAACTCTGAAGCCATGAAAATATAGGTCGGTTATGCAACTACAAGTTTGGCACCATTGGAATTTAGAATCTGAAACCATATTAGAGAACCTGCAGATTTGACTCCATGCAAACATAGGTTCTGATCCACTATAACTACAAATACAAGTTTAAAATCCTGTAAATATAATTATAATATGAAAAGAAACTACAACACAACACAAATAACCCTGAGTTGAAAAATGGCTGGAAGACCAGTGCCTCGGCACTGACAAATTACTTATTCAGCAGAATAAACATATTTACCACCAACAACAAAAAAAGTGTCAACACATGCAAACATGGCGGCTAGTGCCTTGCCATATAAGGGTACCACAAGGTTGACACAAACTATTTCCCTTAAAGCCCATCATATTTCCACTCTATCCGGTATTGTGCAACCGAACTTGATTCATCCATCAAGCTTAAATCCTATTTTGGAGGAATTTTGGACATCATTTCAAAATGCAGAATCGAAACAGAGCACCTTGTGCCTGGCCTTATATGGGGAACTACAAAGTTGACACAAATAATAATATTAAAAAAACCACTATGTTTCTACTCTATCTGGTACGGTACGACCGAACGTGCTTCATTCATTCAGCTTCAACCATATTTTGGAGGAATTTTGGACATTTTAGACATTATTTCATTATGCAGATTCCAACCCAAGCTCCCAGTGGCTGGCCTTATGAGAGGAATTAAAATGTTAACAAAAATAATTTTAGAAAAGCCCCACCATATTTCTACTCTATCTGGTATAGCGCAAGGAAACTTTCTTCATTCACCCGACGTGAGCCCTATTTTGGGGGAATTTTGTATAGATGTATGCCATCATTTCAATATGCAGATTCCAAATCTAGCACCCAGTGCCTGACCTCCTTATAATGGGAAACCCCAAGGTTGACACAAACAATAACAAATAAACTCCAAGTGCTTGAAGTATATTTTGAATTTATCTACATCGACTTCTGCTTAAATCACACAATATCAGAACTTAAAGAATGGGAAACTATTCCTGCAAGGGTATGCTCAATATGGGACAGTGGTCACCCGTTTTCCCTCCTTTCCTCGCTGTGGATCCTTCTCCCCAGAGGGGGTAATGTTGTACATTTGTGACGTCACTTCAATACGCAGATTCCGGCGTGCAGAATGGGATGGAGGACCCGCTGATGGTGGGGCCCTCTGGCGGGACGCAGCCGACACCAGACGAGCAGACACGAGGTAGGCTTACTTACTGGGGCCGTGTTCGATTATGACGTTCCGGACCATGCGGGTCATCCGAGTTGTCAGGATTTCAAATAGAACACCCTGAGGTGAATCTAAGAATATATAGGTCGTGTCCAAAATGATCCGACGCCAATGGCCCACGTCTTGGCTGGGGGTGCCATGAGCATGTGTGCTGGTACCTGTGTGTGTCATGTACTGCAAAGCTACTTCTTTTTTTTTAAATGCTAAGCACCAGGCTAGTTAGTAAAATATATATCCATGTTGTAACGCAAGTCATTGGTTTGATTATAAAAACCATTTGAATCGCTGACCTGGTAGTCTTCTTTAAAATGAGAAAAGTTGTACACTTTAAATTTGTTTAATTTAATAATCTACTTACGCATGAACAGATTCACTACTAATTTGCCTAATTTGATTAATTCCACATCTGAAATCATGTAAGTAATGTCGGATACCTGCCGTTATATATATATATATATATATATATATATAAGAAGGCGGAGGTGAGCTGGGAAGAAAATGGTCTATTCAAGCAAACAAGGCCAATAGAGCCCCCGAAGAGCCCTTCACCCTAATAAGTGGAAGTACAATACAAAGAAGAAGAAAAATAATGGAAACAAAAGAGTAAAAGCATGGGTGGGTGGGTGGGTGGGAAAAGCTGGAGGTGTGTGCAGGTTGGGAGCCGGAGGAGGAGTGACTCCAAGGATGATGGGAGATGGCGCGGAAATTGGCAGGGCAGGGGATGCCACAGGCGTAGGCCTGACACGCGGCGGCGGGGTGGGGGCGGGGGGGAGACGAGGGGGGCGTGAGGTGGAGAGAGAGGGGGGAGGATGGGGGGGGGACTCTTACCCCTCCGCGAATCAAAAGCAATGCGAGCATTATGACCAATGCAAACTTACCTCAATTTGCCTCAGTTAGCACTGACATCCTCTACGCAGACCGCAAACCCCATATCGGTTAATAACTGCTTCGGAAATGCAATTGGTTGGTCACGCACCCTAATGCATCTGTGAATGTTTGTTTTATAAATCACTTGTTTCAGTGATTTAAGTTCAGCCGTTCACCCCCGTCAAATGCAACCATCAGACATAATTAAGCTGACCTGAAACGCATTCCTGATTAACTGATGGTGCTGTCACATTACGACCTTTCTCGCCAATGCGCGTCGATGTGTGTCATTTTATGGCGAAACGTCGGGAGACGTCTGGAAGCGTTACGCGCGCGTTAGGCACATGTTGGTATTCATTCATCTACGTCAGCGACGGTCGGCAGCGTGCGTCAGGGAATCGGCGAAGTTTTGTGCTTGCACAAAACTTTCAACGTGCGCCAATGCGTGGTTGCCAACATTATGGCGACGTTAGGGGGTCGTCGAGATACATTAGAAGCGCGTTGGAGGTACGTATACTTTTTGCCACTGATGCCGTGCACTCGTCAGGCTCATTCCCACACGTAGCGCCTAACTGTTGCTTTTTTTGTCTGTGTTGTTTTACATCCTACCAACATCTAAGGTCATATCAGGATGGCGTGCCAAACTTTTTTTGTTTTTTTTCTCACAACGTCGGCCGCACGCTACCAATATGTTGCGCTGACACGGAAAAGTTTGACGTCTCTCAACAATTAAAAGTGATTTTGTGCGTTGGTGGCGCGCCTGCGAGATACGTCGTCGTGTGACAGGGCTAAGTTCTAATCATTAGCATAATCAATTGCTGCCGACTGATTATGCTAATTAGTCTAGAAATGTCCGGAATAAGCAGCAATCCTAGGTAATCTCTTTATTTCTCTAACTCATGTTTACTTCTTGCTTCTTCGGTTCCTTTTTTCAATTTCTCCTGGCACCCGTCCCCCCCCCCCCCGACCCCCTTCCCTAATCATTTCCCCATCACAATGAATACATCACCCAACACTATTTAATATCCACGTTATTTAACCACCTACAATGGCACTAAATCATCACCAACCAATTAATCAATCAATATAACCACCGAAATGACATCCATAATGTCTGCATTTCATAACAATGACGATAATTCATCCCAATCTAAATTTTAATAATGATGGCGATTCATTCCCTGCCTGCTGCTGATTCTACTGCTGCTGCTGCTGATTTTGATAATGGTATATTACTACTCCTAATAATCTTGCTGTTTCTGGGGATGATAATTATAAATTACTGATAATGATGATGATAATGCTATATTACTCCTCCTAATACTGATGATAATAACACTGGTGGTGACAATAATATATTACTACTCCTAATGATGGTGATAATGGTATCCTATCTCTACTCCCTTAAATAATACTAATAATGATGATGGTGATAATGGCATACTACTGCTCCTCAATGTCGACGCTGCTGGTTAACCATTAACTATTATCTAACTATTAACTTTTGCCTAACTATACTCCAACTATTACATAAAACCTAACTATTGGCTAACTATACCTAATTATTACATAACTATTACATAACTATTACATAACTATTACACAACTACTACATAACTATTACATAACTATTGCCAACTAATACTTAACCATTCACTACCTATTAACTAACTATGAACTAACCTTTAACCACCTATTAACTAACTATTAACGAACTATTAACTAACTATTAACTAACTATTAACTAATTATTACATAATTATTAACTCACCATTAACTATTGACTAAATATCAACTAACTATTAACTAACTGTTAACTAACTATTACCTAACTATTAACTGACTATTAACTATTAACTATCACGTAACTTAACTAACCATTAACTAACATTTACTAACTATCAACTAACTATTAACTAACTATTAAATAACTGTTGACTAACTATTAACTAACTATTAACTGACTATTAACAAATCATTAACCAACCATTAACTAACCATTAACTAACTATTAACTATTAACCAACCATTAACTAACCATTAACTAACTGGCTGACCCTCCGCACCCACACCCACACCCACACCCACACCCACACCCACATACACCCACACAGAACCTGTGTCCTACTCCATGTCTCGCCGTGTGAGTATTTCTCCTATTCCTCACTCCTGTGACTACCCAGCCGCCAGGGAGCGCCGCCGCCGCCGACGCCGGGGCTCCGCCTCGGTTCCCCGCCAGGTGTCGTCGTCGCCAGTTCGGCGTCCCGGGCCGCACGAGACGCAGCCGCCTTCCGGTTTCGACGAAGACGCCTACTTGGCGGGGCGCGTTCCGATCGTCAGGTCTGAGGAGGAGATCCAGGCAAAGCCCGTTGGTGAGTGTCACCTTCAGTTAAGACTTCTCCTTAATAAGGATTGTTGCCAACAAAACATTTTTTTTTATTAAAGTAAAGCTTTTACAAAAATTTAACAATGCCTTCAGAGCACATTCTGACATTTCTTTGGAGGAAACCTGCTGCCACCAAATAGGCTATTCTTTCCAATAAGCAGCAAGGCGTCTTTCATATGTACTTTCCCACAGACAGGACAGCACATAACACAGCCTTTGATGAACCAGTTGTGGACCACTGGTTAGAATGGAGAATAGGAAATGCTAAAAGTGGAATGTTTGGAATGTGGAGCCGGTTTATTTCACCAACTTCCAGTTTGATTATTCGTAACAAGTGTCTAATGTCATTTGTGACAAGTTGTTCATAATTGGGCTATATATAGACTTTGAGTATATTTATCCGAACATCTCCACACCTCAGGTCACTGGCCACAAGCCAAGTAGGTTACGCTAAACTTGATTTTCATTGGTTGGGTTCACATATGTATCTAATTGTACCTGTATTGTGATTCCTTCATATATGTATGTTAATTGGCGTATACTTTCAAATTATGGTTGATTCGGTCAGGGAGCCACCACACCTCCTGGTGGATGTGTCCGGAACTAAACCGTCACGTCACGCCATTCCCGGTAGCCACAGTATTCATTCGGCTTAGTAGCTCAGACAGATCCCGTAGCACAAAAACATTACCACACCCACCCACCCTCCATATTAAACTACAACATAGGGCTAGGCTCGGGGGTCCTCCTCGGTCGACTCCCTGGTCCCTGGAGAGTCACCTTCCCTGTACCCTGAAATCAGATTGATTGATAATCTATTTGTGCCATAAAATATATATAAACAAAAAAGAAGAACTATTTCCGCAAACCTAGAATTGTGTCTGGCTCCCTCTGTCCGAATCAACAATCCATCCTCCAGTCCCTCTGTGTCTTCCCTGATATGGTGCTCTCACATTACGACGTTTCTCGCCAACGATTGTTGTTGTTTTACGTCCTAGCAACATCTAAGGTCATATCAGGACGGAGCGCCAAACTTTATTGTTTTTTTTTCTCACAACGTCGGCTGCACGCTACCAATACGTTGCGCTGACGCCGAAAAGCTTAACGTTTCTCGACGATTAAAAGTGATTTTGCGCGTTGGCGGCACGCCGGTGAGATACGTCGTAGTGTGACAAGGCCATAATGTTCTCCATTGGCCTAATTGAGGATGTCAGAAGGAATGAGTTGTTCATTGTCTAGAACATCACGAATTCATCAGTTTATACTCCTCAAAATTGGAGGTAAAGTCATTTAAAGCTACATCGTCCGATGATAGTATCGCATTTTCAAATCAAAAGACTCATCTCGATTTAATCCTACATATGCTATTTCTTTTAGATTATGGTGTGCTTATTAAGTATCTATCCCTGCACAGACTGGGATACTAAGCCAATGTGATTAAACCTGTTCTGGCTGAAACCTATGGTGTCAGAATTTTGGCATGCTTACCTAAATTAATTTGGCAAATTTCCACTTCAAACAACTCCAAATTTAGCCATTTAAAATAACGCTTACTTCAAAGTGAAGTAAATTAGATTATAATGACCGATCTAATCTATTTATCTAAAATAAATGCCGAAACTAACAACTATCGGACGATGCAACTTTAATGAACTTTATATCACCTTAATAAGGACTTTCAGTATGTTGGTCCACTAGAAACTGAACCAATCTGGGTTAACCTCAGGACTTTAAACTCTATATCGGGCAATAACTAGTCAATATATAGGAACACCAAAGATGACATCTCTAGAGAAAGTCACCGAGAGGGCCCCCCCCCCCCCCCCACACACACACTACTGTAGTGGCTCAGCCTTTCAGGTCACCCCCCGAGAGGACCTCCCCTCCCCCCTCCACCACCATAGTGGCCTCACCTTTTCAGGTCACCCTCATAAAATACCTCGCCCCACCCCACACCACCATAGCGGCCTCACGCTTTCTGGTCATTCTTCCTCTTCACCAGTGCCCACGTTCAAGGTACGCCTCGGAGGCGTCTCGGAGAAATTCCTGACATCACGCTAGTCTGAATGGCAAAAGCAGTCAGTTGCCTCGAAAATGGCGCCCCCCCTATGGGGGCAGCAAAAAGAAGAGCTCTGATTGGCTGACACCACTGAATTCGGCGGCCATTTTCGAGGCGCTTTTTGCCCCCTACCTGAAAAGGGAGACATCTCCAAGGCGTCTCGGAGGCGTACCCTGAACGGAAATAGGCCAAAAAGACATCTCCGAGCCGTCTTCGAGCCGTCTCGGAGGCATACCCTGAACACAGCCCTGATGTAGGAGGCATATGCCTCCTCTAGTCGAGTACAGTCTGGTGATAATAACCTTATGTGTATTCCTGCGCGTGTACAATTTATACACAAACCTAGTCCGGCGAACAGTACAGGAGGCTGCAGTAGAAGAGGAGCAGAAACGAAATGAGAAAGAGGAGCTCCTTTCTCAGAGGAAGGTGCAGGATTTCGATGAGAAAGCCTGGCTCCGAGGACAAAAGCCAGTTTGGGGAGGCAGTACGGCAGCTATCAAAGGTCTTGGACATTGTCCGAAGAGTGGCTTTGCATTGCAGATTTGTAGTAGTGCTAGCTGAGTAGAAGTTGCAAGAACGAATTTATTTAATCTCCTCCGCTCATCCCAACAAAATTGTATGTAGGACACTATAATTGAATGACACGAGACCGAGATAAACATTTATTATTTTCTTTGAGTTACAGTCAGGTTCTTATTGGTGTTTAAAGTATGCGGCTTCCAGACAGCCTTATTAAAACCGTCCTCAAGCTGGGAGGGTGGGATGGTGGATTTTGGCAGTGCTGATATGTGTCTTTTCGGTTCAGACGCTCAGGACAAAGTGACTGGGTGCATGAAAATGACAACGGGTCCAGTGCGGCGGAAGTAAATATACTCATGAATATTAATTATGACCTATATATATGATGGATCGACCTTGAATTTTCTAGATTCTGGCATCTGACCCGGCTGAATCCCCGTCTGAATGGCAAAGTATATTTCGGTCTTCCTTAGCTATACAAAAGGGAAATGTGTACCTGCAGGAATATAATTATTATAATAGGTTAAGTTAGTCTTTTGAACAAAACATGTTGGTTGTATGCCTTTTCCTCACGTTTTGTGTGGCTATCGCTGAAAGTTGGGTCCAATGCAAATATCACGTGACTATGAAAGCAGCTAATGACGCCCGGGGAGTGTTCATACGTCATATATAGGTCAAACTTAATATTCATGAGCTTATTTACTTCTGCCGCACTGGACCCGTTGTCATTTTCATGCGCCCGAAGTGACTACGCATTTGACAAATTATAACGGTATATGGATAAGTATAAGCTAGATGGCGTGTCAGTCGGCAGCATCAGTAAGGCTAAGTTAGATATCACTAACTATGAACTAAGTGGCGACAGATTAGCATCCATAGTAATGGCCAGATCATCGGTCACGCACGTTCAATTACCCATGTTGCGAACAATATGAACATTGCCACATGTGTTCAGACGGCGCATGATGTTGTCATTATTAGCCTAGGCAATCCTCCCCTCATCGCCACTGCTGTGTCCGAGTAGAGAATATGTAGGCTTGGGTTATGTTGTTTTATTCACTTGGCATGCGAGAGAGAGTAGAGAGGAAAGTAGATCGGTTGGTGTGTCAATTTGTTTTACCCTATCTCCCCATTAAACGAAAGCTTTCGCTTGGAGTTAGTTTGTTTGTTGGGGTTTTGCATCCTAGTGACAGCTAAGGCTATATCAGGACGGGTACTGACTTGGAACAGTGAACACTCCTGACGACTTTATATAGTGCTGCCCCACTGGGAGACCAGATCGCCGGCACCGTGACCCGATATCCCTCTCAGTCGCGTTATCCTAATATCCACTAAATAGGTCCTTGCCATATCCGAGTAGTATCCAATTTCCAGGTTGGGCAATGACAAGTAACAATTTTGTAAGTCATTGGTTTAACCTGGTCAGGGTTTGAACCCGATACCTTCCGCATGGGAAGCCAGTCAGCTGTCTTACCAATTTGGCCACTAAGTAAATCATATATATATCAAGTGTTCGCGCAATGTAGGCCCTAGGCCCTAATTTGGAAATAAAGCAGATAACGCTTACCTAAAAATAAAACAACATGAAGACAACTCACTTGATAACAATTCACATTCACTAAGCACGGTGTAAAGACTAGGGGCAGATCATAATTAGATTTAGCTATACCATATGTAAGTTTTGAAATGTATACTAGTGTCATTTCAGCCGACTTATACTACTACTACTGTATTCTCGCGGGTTAACGCCCTGGACGTTTAATTTGGCAAATCACTGAAGTGGGTAGTGGGTGTTTACCCACACATGGGCATATAATGGGTGGGCGTTTACGAAATATTGGCCAAGTGGGAGGTAAGCGTTAACTCACACATGGGCGCTAACCCATGGTAATACGGTATATATATGCTGACAACAATTTGAGACTACATAATTATACATATAATGCAAATAACTCCAATGTCACATTACCGAAAAACTAATGCCGCGACACAGAATCCATTCAATGAATAAACAATGTTTACACACAATATATATAAAATACATGCACCATATTTAAAGTTGCATAGTCCGATGATTTTGAGGATCTGTCAATTTTCTGATATAAATATATTAATCAGATTGTTATAATCCACCTTACTTTAGTTTCAAGTACTGTTTATTTTAAACGGCTAAGTTTTGAAATATTTGAAATGCAAACAATTAAAATTACTTGTGGCATGCATGCCAAAACTCTGACGGCGCCATAGCCATTAGCATTAACAGGTTCAATTAAATTGCCTTAGTATTCCACTATATTTACCAACAAATGTTTAATAAGTGTATCAGTAGCTGAGTTAGATATGTAGAATCCATTCTAGATAATTGTGTTGCTTTTGAAAATTTGATGCTTCATCGGACTATGCAGTTTTAACAACACAATAATGCACAATTACATGAGTGTATGTACTTTGGAGACACAACGTGCATTATGTACTGGGTGTGTGAGATTTAGATGAATAGTAATAATAATAACTTGCTGTGTTTTATCGACTAGAACTTACAGAGTAGCTTTGCGCGTGATAAGGTCAACACTGATTCCCACCATCTCCCTATGATTATTCGATCACTGTTTCCAAAGACCCTATAATACTAAGACGGCTCACTCACTATCTCTCCCATGGTAATGTAAATTTCACAGTGCCACCTTGTGGTGGGTTTGTTCAGCCTGGCTGCTGGTTGGTGTTTCACATGTAAACACATACAATTATATTATGCATGAGATAGGTAAGTATGAATACACATCAATATGAAATTGCTATGAACAAATACCCATCATTATCAGCATCATCATCAGCATCGCCATCATCACACATCTTTCAGATCCATATATACATTTATACATATAATATAGCACTTGCTTAACCAAGAGAACAGCCAGCGCACCAAGTGGTGGGTTTGATCATTTTGATTACACAGTACAGGCTGAGTGAGCCGTCTTAGTATTATAGGGTCTTTGCTGTATCTTGGCTTTATTCCGAGGCATTGAATCAGAATTAATTAGCTCATAGTAGCAGCCATATTTAATGCATTTATGTGAATAACATCACAGTGTTATATATAACTGCCACATTAATCGTGCTCAGTCAATCTAACCATCACAAATGTGGTTTAGGTAAATGAATAAATGAATAAATGAAGCAATGAAGAAATGAAGAAATGAATGAGTGAATAAATGAATAAATAAATAATTGAATAAATGAATAAATAATAAAGCTTTAAAAAAATAAAGCAGGTATCCAAGGAAGATTACTTAATCCTTTAAAGAGGTAGATGTTAATTTTGCTCAAACTCCCTAACAAGCAGCAGATCTTCTAAGCATATACTACATACCTGTACCTACTTGTTATTATATAAGTGTTCCCAGTTGCATGTGTACATTTCTGTGCTGTAATAATTCGCTACACTCGGCTGTAATGAAAGAACAGGAGAACAGAAACAGAAGCAGCAAGTGGATTAAATAAAGTATTTAATAAAAACAAGTCGGACCTTGGCAGGTGTTCAAGGATGTAACAGGCGGCGACAGAGGCCAGTAAACATATGCTGACTGGAATGCATAACCAGGAAGTTCAGCCCAATGCAGAGATGGGTAGTAACATGTCGGGGATCAGCGCTCACCCCCCGAGAAAGAGGGTGGGTGGGTGGGGAAACGGTGTGCAGTGTAGCAGTGCCAGAAGCAAAGTGAGTGAGAACGGAGAGGGCGATTTAGCAGGAAAGGTAAACAGACAGCAGCCTCGTGAGCAAATTACTCATGTTAGCCTCGGGCCAACATGCACAATTGAACATGGTTGCCCCATTTTAAATGTTGTTTGTAAGTATTTATTATTCTGAGTACTCTTCTATCAGCGTCGAGGATCTGGTATTCTGGCATTCGTGTCCTAATTCTCAATTAAAGTTGCATAACCCGATGGTTTTGAGTTGTTGTAATATCAATTTTCTTCTTTTAGAAAATTATATTAGATTGATTAGTATAATCTACCTAGATTTAGTGTGAAGTAACTTTAATTTTAACTGGATACCTTTTGAAATATTTGAAATGAAAATTATGCGCACCGAAATGCTGGCCGTTGGCTTTGTCTATAACATTTTTGTAAATCATAGTATAATAGCACAGGAGCACCCAAATCCAATAATATTAACTTACATATTAAATTACAGATCCTCTTCTGGATGATCTAGGCCCTATTGGGTCTCAAATGCCAGCTCCTTATGGTAAAAATGATTTTTTTTTTTTAGTGAGTGCGCCAGTATCTAAGTCCGATATGTAGGATGAAATCCGGATTAAGTGTTTTGGTTTAGTAGAAAAGGTAATGCTTTAATCGGGACTATGCATCTTTTATCCCGTTGCTTGTTTACCTACTACCCCCCCCCCCCCCAAGACCCCCCACCCCCACCCCCCATCACCACATATGCTTTGCATTCCACTAACCTCCATTACCACTTCGCCATATTGAGTCATCTCTTTCCTCGAGTTCAGCCTGGTCTTCCTTTTTACAGTTGGCCGATCTCGCCCTGTGAGAGCCGAACCAGACGACGAGATTCCCCCCGAGAATCTGCGAGATTTCGACGAACAGGCGTTCCTATCGGGGCAGATCAGCATCCTGGGAGACCCCGATGGCCAAACCCATTTACCACCGAGGGTCCCGAAAAAGAAAGGTAATGTTAAGTGGTAGTTAATCATTGACATATAAGATTGGGTGAAATAATGTGGCGTTCTCTGTGGCGGAGTGGTTAGAGTGTCTGACATTTTTCTAGCTCAGACTCCTAATCTGAAGGTCGGTGGTTCGATTCCCCATGCCCCCAGCTCTGCCAATTTGGATTTCCACCGCTGTGTATAACTTACAGCGTCTTCAAAGGCCGGTTGCTCTCATACCATGTCTATATGGTGTGGGAGGTTACACATCCCTTGGGTCGGTAAAAGTGTAGGCTCGCGCTTTCTATCGACCAGCAGTGGAATGAGGAAGACCAGTCGTCTATGACTGATATTTCTCCTGCTTAAACAACTAATGGACAAACAAAAAATAAAAATGAAACAATCCCTAGGGGAATATCCATTGTAATAAGCTATTTAACTATATATATATATGTGATAAATAAGAATTATGCGAGTATAACGGCGTGTAAGGGAATGCTTCCTATTATTATCGCCCTTATGTTGTGTACTACTTCATGGATGACCCCTTCACCGTTGGGGACAGGTGGCGCTACCACTGCCCAACCTTACTAGTGGCGCGAGATACTGTCACTCACGCACTGGAATATATCATATGAATGTCATATATCCCATATATATATATAAATATGAATAGTTCAGGTGCAAAACCACGTAAATGCAAATCCAAAAATGGAGTCTAAATAAAAGATTGTTACCAGTAAATAAATTTGATTCTCACTAATTCCACTTTTCATATGATCATATCGTTATGGAGCAATGAATAAAAGAGTAGGAATATAAACAAATTCAGATTTTGAGGGTTTGATTGTAAATTTTATCTCCATTTTGGATTGTCATTTATATGGTTTTGCGCCTGAAATCTTCATATATATATATATATATATATATATATATATATAAAGGTGATACCATAGTTATCACTATATCCATATATATATATATATATATATATATATATATATATATATATATATACATATGTAAATATATACAGATATATGCATATATATATATATATATCTCTTAAACGTTCGGGTGCAAAGTCACGTAAACGTCAATCCAAAAATTGACATAAACATTGGATTCAAACCCTCAAAAAGTTTATTTTGGTACATTCGAGCTTTTTTGTTCATTGCTCCATAATCATGATATCACAACAAAAGTGGAATTAGTAAAAAAAAGATTTTATTATTTTCTGGAACAAATCTTTTATTCTAATGACAGTTTTAGATTGGCGTTTATTCGGTTTTGCGCCTGAACTCTTCATATATACATAACTATATATAAACAAACAGGTTGAGTAATTTAATCTTTGGCAAGGGATTATATTCCCCTGCCCATAAAGAAAAGAAAAATCCTCCAGTGCGACCGACACTGATCATTGAAGGTGAGGTGGGCCACAGGTGGTGCCACAGGTAGGCCTACAGTGTTGAGTCTTACAGACTATAACAATATCATAATACAGTACAACCCCATTAAACCAAGCTCGTTTAAACCAAACGATCGGTTAATCCAAATTTTGTTTGGCGGCCCGGCAAAATACTACCATTTATCATATAAAAAAGTTGGTTAAACCAAAGTTGGTTAATCCAAATTATCGGTTAATCCAAACCAAATTGTCAGACCCCAGACCACTCCGGTATGGTTAAAGCAAACTTTCATGTGGTTATAAGGTTATCTGAGAGGCCACAGACTTTTTCATATGATAAATGGTAGTATTTTGCTGGGCTGCCAAAAAAAAGTTTGGATTAACCGATCGTTTGGTTTAACCAAGCTTGGTTTAACAGGGTTATACTGTCTACACATAGAAAACAATAATTAAAGTGTCCACATACATTGTATATTACATGTGCAATACACGCTTATTCAAAGCCAAAGTCAAAGCCAAAGCTCGGTTGAACCAATGGTTGGTTAATCAAACCAAATTTCTAAGGTCCCTTCAAGTTTGGTTTAACGACGTTATACTGTATAGTGATATTCCCTTCCGTATCTCAATACTCTCATAATCCGCTATACATCACATGTATAAACTCCCGAAGGACTGGATTTTTGACGTGACCAATGATTATGCCCAAAAATTATTCCAAGTCATGGATGGTGATAAGCCCGTTATCGTGTACACAATAACATTAGTTCTAGTCGCTGCCGTCAGATGTCGGTTACTGATGATCATCCTCTATTATCGCCCTCCTTTTCCCACCAGCTTTCTCCGTGAAGCCGGATTGGGCATCTACGGTGGCCCGCAAGAAGAAGTCTCGGGCTTTCGAGCGCTCAACCTCACTTGTGGCGCTCGGCCGTGAGCGAGAACAAGGTAGCCTTATTTGAAATGTCTTAATGCATCTGTTGATTACGTGTGTGATCTATTACGTCTTGCTCTACCTGAGGAATAAGATGGTGCGTTGGTTATTGGAGCTGTACATCCTGACAACATCTAAGGTTGTTTGCTTGTTGTTGTTTTACGTCCTAGCAACATCTAAGGTCATATCAGGATGGGTACCGACTTGTGACAGTATGCACTCATGGCAATTTTATAGTGCTGCCCCACTGGGAAATCAGGCACCATGACCCGATATCCCACTCAATCACATTATCCTGACACCAAGCTAACCAGTCCTTGCCCTATCCTAATAATGCCGAGCACCAGGATAGGAAGTGACAAGTATAATTTTTAAGTCATTGGTTTGACTCGACCGGGAACCAAACTCGCGAACTCACGATCTTCCGCACAAGGCCTGTGCTCTACCGATTCGGCCACCGATTTGTGACAGTGCACACTCATGGCAACATTATGGTGCTGCCCGACTCGGAAATCAGGCCACCATCACCAAAACCTGATATCCCACCCATTGTCCTGATACTGTGCTAACCAGTCCTTGCCCTATCCTATTAATGCCGAGCACCAAGCTAGGAAGTGACAAGTATAAATTGTGGAAGTCATCGGTTTGACTCGACCAGGAATTGAACTCCCGATCTCTCACACGGGAGGTATGGGCTCTACCGATTCAGCCACCATGCTCGGTTGAGGAATAAGAGGAGCAACACTGAGATATCTTCAAACCTCAGTTATAATTAGTTAATTTCCTTGATAATAAATGTTGTAAATTTATATTTAGATTGATTTTCTGACAGTAAATTATATAAGGAACTTTTGGGGTACAGCATTTCATTGTGTTACATGCTGCAAATTGTGTATTCAACAGTTATTGTACACCTTATTCTATATACCTTTTGTGTAAATAACCCTGACTTGAAAAATGGCTGGAAGACCAGTGCTTCGGCACTGACAAAGGGCTTATTCAGCAGAATAAACATATTTACCAAAAAAAAAAAGGTCATATCTTTAACAGTAAACCATAAATAATATTATATTATTTAACTTGATTTCCTTCAAAATACATGTTGTGAAGTTATATTTAGATTGATTTCCTTGACAATAAATAATATCACGTTATATCTTTGATCGATTTTCTCAAGTGTAATTCATTTACGGATGTATTTGTTTGCTGTGAATAACAGAAAGTTACAATCAATTTCTAATAATCCTAACACATTCTGACTATCTACCACGGTTCTAACAAACCAGAAAAGGCATCAATGCGGTACATCAACTTAGAAGACACACCCCAGCGGGACTTTGATGAAAAGGCCTTCTTGTCAGGACAAATTGGCATCTTCGATACAACCCCTAAGGCACCAAGACCCATGACTACTGGTAATGTGTGAGGCTTCTTTTCACGCTTGTCTATTGCAAGCATTTTATGAACATTTGCATTTCAACACCATGCATCTACCAACATATTTTTGGCAGCTTTTCTCTTGTTTAATTTGTAGAAACTTTGCTAAATTTAGAACAGTAAGACTTTAATCTCTTATACTTGCAGCCATATTTATTTATTTAAGATTGTATCTCTTATGTTTATGGACATTAACTCATGTACTTCTTTGTCTCTGAGATAAAGACTACGCAATGCATTCTCAGCTACATCATTGTAAACAGTTCACTGGCTTTAAAGCTGCATCGTCCGATGGTTTTGATTTTCCGTCATTTTTCTGAGATATTTGAAGTGGAAACATGTCAAATTAGTTATGCTAAGCATGCCAAAGCTATGATGTCATTGGCTTCAGCGGTAACAGGTTATATTAAATTGACTCAGTTTCCCCTTCTATGTGTCAAAGACTCTATAATACTAAGACGGCTCACTCCCTATCTCTCCCATGGTAATGTAAATTTCGCAGTGCCACCTTGTGGTGGGTTTGATCAGCCCGGCTGCTGGTTGGTGTTTCACATGTAAACACATACAATTATATTATACATGAGATAGGTAAGTATGAATACACAAATCAAAATGAAATTGCTATGAGCAAATACACATCATCATCAGCATCATCGCCATCATCACACATCTTTCACATTCATATATAGATTTATACATATAATCAGAGAGCGAGGCAATGAGCGACCTGGGGGGGGGGGACTGGTCCACTACTAGGCAGGCACCTTTCTGTTTCCCAATTCTCCCTCCAGGTGATGCTGCCATCACACTGCATTTGCCCATTTCCTATATTAATAATGTGTCAGTCACACAACGGGCTGTGTTCGCTTATGATCGATCCGCGACCAAAAGTTTGTGATCTCCTTGCGACAAAATTGAAACAATTTGTTACAAACTATTTAATACGTCGCCATGTCGACCATTATGCACGAGGCGATGCGCCACATCACATCGGTCGGTGATCGCTCGGCGATTAGTCGTAAGGTTGTCGTAAGGTGGTCATAAGATGGTCGTAAGATGGTCGTAATTTAACTGCAAAATGCCTGGTGTGATGCTTGAGTACTGCTACTATGGTTGCAGATCAGTCGGCGATTGGTCGGCGAACGATCGCCGACTGGTCGGCGATCGACGCCGACTGCTCGGTGATCGGTGGAGGCGCCAGAGGTCGTAAGGAGATTGTTGGTGCTGCAGTGACAATCTCCTTGCGAACAGAAATGACAAAATGGTAGGCGATCAGTTAGCGATCGCTCGCAAAGCATTCGGTGATTAGTCGTAAGGTGGTTGTAAGATGGTCGTAATTTAATTGCAAAATCCTCGAGGATTGATCGTAAGCGAACGCAGGCCTCATGTGACTGGGCCTTAATACATTCAACATTGAATTATGTGACATTGCATAATTGTTTAGATTGATTTCCTTGACAAGAAATTAACCCATGCCACCCACATACCCACACAGACAACAAAGGAACTGACAAAAGGCCTTTTGAGTTTCAACGCATCGCTCAGCGTCGGGCGTCCATCGACTTCCTGGACCCACTGAAGCGTGCAGAAATGCAGGCCGATATGCCATTTGGTGAGTACATCCGTCTATGTTTGCTTCTTTGTTTTTTGGGAGGTTGGGTCGGGGGGTTTTAAATCCTATCAACATATGACGTCATATCCGGACGGATACAGACAGTTGGCAGTATACGTTGGTGGCGGGTTTATAGTTTGTTTTGGTTCGTTTTGTTTATTGCTGTTTTACATCCTAGCAACATGTAAGGTCATATCAGGACGGGTACCGACTTGTGACAGTGCGCAGTCATGCTGACTTTATAGTGCTGGCTCACTGGGAGGCTTAGCCACAAGCACCATGACCTGATATCACCCCCACTCAGTCACATTGTCCTGACACTGAGCCAACTAGTCCTTACCCTATTCTAATAATGGTGTGCGCAGGGCTAGGAAGCGACAAGTATACATTTTTAAGTCATTGGTTTTGACTCGACCAGAGTTTGAACCGGTTCGAATCCCACGATCTACCAAAACGGGAGACGTATGCTCAAGTCATTCGGCCATCCTGCCTGGTCACGTCTCAGTTTGCTTATTTGTTTATTGGGAGTTTGGGTCGGGGGACTTTACATCCTATCAACATATCAGGTCATATCTAGACGGGTACAGACAAAATTGACAGTATCCGCTGGTGGTGGGTTTATAGTGGTTTACCACTGGGATACCATCGAAACTAGCACCATATGAGTCAATAATCCATTTGGAAAAGTTATATCATTCAGTAATAATCAAGTCCAATTTCGCAATCGAGCTGGTCAATGTCAATTGGAGGGGGGGGGGGGGGACCTGAGAGACCAAGGAGTCCTTCGAGGATGAAGCCCTAGCTGAGCCATACAGAGTATAGATTCAAAATGAGGGCGGGTGGGCGTGAGAAAGTCTGTGTGAGAAAGTCTGTGAGGTGTTGATTAACTGGAGGAGAGTGACTGACTGACCCAAGGGGAAGTACGGGGGGTTAATGTTGAGTTGTAATTTCAGAGTTGTAATGTCATTTGTATGCAGCTCCCCCCCGCCCCCGCCCCCCGTCACCAAATCAACCACAATTATAATTGTGTGTTAATTGTGAGTGAATCAGTCCATACAGTCTTCAACCAATGTCAGTTTCAGGCGAAACTAGAAGACCATAATGTGGCAGGTCTTCTATATATAAGCATGTGTGTTATTATCATGTATATGTAACTAGTACCTGTTAAGGTTCATCAAATTGATATAATTAATTCGTATTTCCTACGCGTTCTCCTATTATGTTGATTCAAATTTAACAATTGACTGATCTATAGCAACAAATCCACATACCCCTCCCAAGTATTCACGCTTTAATTAAAGTTGCATAGTCTAATGACTGAGTTTCATCCGTATTTATTTTAGATAAATATATCAAGTTAATCATACTAATCTACTTGATGTCATTTCCAAGTGACTCTAATTTTAGAGGGGTCATCTATGGATATATTTGAAAATAACATTTTCATAAATCATTTTGGCATTTAAGTTGAAATGATGAAAGCAGTGACAGGTATGATAGAATTCCCCGTGCCATCACCTCTGCCAATTTAGATTTCCACTGCTGTGTATAACTTACAGCATCATCAAATTTCAGTTGCTCTCATACCATATCTATGTGGTGTGGGAGATTAAAAATCCCTTGGGTCGGTAAACATGGAGGCTCATACGTTCTATCGACCATCTGTCCAATGGTGAAAACAAGACTATCCAGATTTATCCATGATAGGCAGTATAAATTTTCAAGAACAATAATAGTCAGTATCCCCTTCTGAAGTAGTAATTTATTGAATTCAAATAGAGGATGGACATAAGTAAGTAGCCTAAAAAAAATAAAGGGAGCGGGAATTAGTTCATACAGGAGAGTGTCCACCTGTGAAGGTGTCGGTCATCTTATCGATCCTGCTCAGTGGAACCATTTGCAGTTTGGGCTATTTTCCATTCCAACCAGTCATCCACAACTGGTTCATCAAAGGCTCTGGTATGTGCTGTCCTGTCTGTAGGAAAGTGCATATAAAAGATCCCTTGCTGCTTATCGGGAAGAGTAGCCTATGTGGCAGCGGCAGGTTTCCTCCAAAGAAATATGTCAGAATGACCATATGTTTGACATCCAAATAGCCGATGATAGAAATCAATGTGCTCTGTAGGCATCATTAAATAAAAAAAGCTTTAAACAAACAAACAATTTTAGAGGATGTTTATTTAGGACTATGCAGCTTTAACACTGTACGGCACACCCATTCACTCCCCCCCCCCAACACCCCCCCCCCCTCCTTCTCATGTGTGCTTCCTCCATTTCTGGCCACATTTGTATTCCATGTTTGCTGATGTTTCCATGTGTGGGTTTAAGATCGTCTGCAAATTCCTTCTAGCGTTTGAGCAGGAAAACCCGACGGACAACAAGGAGCCATTTGACGAGAAGGCCTTCCTCCAGGGCATGGTGCCCGTAGTGAGTGGTGAGGCCTCCTCCACACCCCTCATCCCGATCAGAGGTATTGTAGGCAGAGAAAATGTCATCTGCTTTGGCGAATGGACGATTTGCTGCTGCTGCCTTCTTGGATGCTTAGCGGTTTTTTAGTCGACGTTTCAGCCGTTCAGACTCACTTTAGAACAGTATATATAGTACGTGGGGTGCTGACAGAACAGGCAAAGTGGCCACTGAGATTTTATTAAAATTTGTTGTTTGTGTGGTATCCCATTTTACCAATCTACCCATTTTGAGACATACTCCATTTATCTTGTGATTTAAACTTTTAAAATATATTTTCATCTCTTCCCCCCCAGGCTAGATCTGTTTTGTTTATTGGTCACATGACCTAACTGATATTTCTATTCCAAGATATATAATATGTATATAATATTGGATCTATTCAACATTTTTATCTATTGCCACATGTCCTATCAGGATGGCTAGTCACTTGTGACAGTGCGCACTCATGGCTACTTTATAGTGCTACCACACTGGGAGACCAGGCCACCAGCACCATAACCTGATATCCCACTCAGTTACATTATCCTAAAACTGAGCCAACCAATCCTTGCCCTATCCTAATAATGCCGAGCACCTGGCTAGGAAGCGACAAGTATCAATTTGTTAAGTCATTGGTTTGACTCCACCATGATTCGAACCTTTGGGTTCGAATCATACGATCTATTAAAGCTGCATAGTCCAATGAAATATCAAATTTTCAAAACCAAACCAATTATCTAGATTTGATTGTACATTTCTAACTTAGATACTGATGCACTTATTAAGCATTTGTTTCTGCATAGAAGGCAATACTGAGTCAATTTAACACAACCTGTTACTGCAGAAGTCTATCGTGTCAGAGTTTTGGCAAGCTTGCTAAAACTAATTTTCCATGTTTGCACTAAAAATATCTAAAAAGTTTACCATTTAAAATAAAGTAACTTTGAACTAATGTAAAGTAGATACTAGTGTTCGATCTAATATATTTATCTCAGGAAAAATACAGAAATTAAAAATCATCGGACTATGTAATTTTAAAACGGGAGCGGATGCTCAACTCATTCGGTCATCATATCTGGTCAGGGCATGTGACCAATAGAGAGAAGGACCTTGTCAAAACATTGTCCCTGCTTTCGCTGTTTTTACTCTCATCCCGCAGGCATTGTCAGCGCCACATGTATGAATATATCATTATGTTACAAATGTAGTAGTTAGACTAGCACGTTTCGCTCGCTAGCTATACACTGCTTACTGGCAGAAACTCACCTTTTAATCTAAACATGAAACAAACAAAAAAAACTAATTCAAAAGACTATCACACATTTTTGTCAGTTTTCCAATTTGGCATTGCCTGAGAAAATTGTATCAGAATGAAATCAGAGTTAATGCGGATATAGGAAATGGGTTCAGGCGCAAAAACCGACAAATGCCATCTAGGCTGCAAAGAAACCATGGCTACCATGTTTGAGCTGAAGTTGTTATCATTCTGATAATCACATTCGGTCGTGTTTTCTTTATGCAGGACATATACACATATATAATTACTATCTCATATGTGAATTGTTAAAACTATGCTATCAGTTAGTCTTGGAATGATTCATATTGTTATTTCGGCTGACTTGAGCTAGCTGCTGATGGAAACATCAGACTACATATTGTAAATAACTGTATTGTCACATTAAAAAAAAAATATATTTTTTTTTTTTATTGACGAGGTATTTACTCTGCCCATAATGTATAAACTCCCATGAGGGTGCTTGTTTTCAACGCTGGACAGCTGTGGTGCTGTCTTGATCTGTTCCTTTGCCGAGGAGTGTTTACCTGTGTCTGCTCAGGTCAGCCTTCTGCAATTTTGGTTGTTAGTAATACACATAATTTATATATAGACTCCATATATATATATTTGCCACAGCACTGGCAAAAGAGTTTATTCGATTAATAACCTAGATTTACAAAAACAAACAAAAACAAAAAATACACACATCTCCTGTTTAATACACTATGCAATATAAAATTAATAGATTTTAACTGGAAGGCACAACAATACATTCTATTTTACAGTAAACGACTAAAATGGATTTGTCGGTTTTTGCACATGAACGCTTCATATTCTCGAGTGGATTCTAGGTGGGCATTCTGCAATAATAAATAAGTGTGGATGCCAGTTGGCCATGTTAGGAACACTCAATGGGAAGGCAGAGCATCCCAAATTAAAAACACTAAATGCTAAGTTGAAAGCGCAAAAGACAAAGTTGCTATGTTAGGATGCCACTTAGTCTATTTAGCAGTAGCATCAGGTTTCAGCAGGTTACTCAGTTAGTTAGAGACGGTCCACAAATATTGATGTCCTTCACAATCCAAAAAATGTTCGAAAGGGGGTGAAGAGGGTTGAAGCCATATGTTTGGATTGCTTTTCGAGCTATTATAATATCAGTCACGGTTGAGCGATGTTCTTATGTTAGGATCAAGGGGGGGGGGGACGTAATGGAGTGAGAGGTTGGGGGTGTCAAACCTAATGTTGAATATATGTTAGGATTGTAAAAATAACCAACATTGACATTTCTGGACGGAGAGTTTTTGAAGGGATCCCCTCTGAGATCAGTCTCCTTAAAGGCCCTGTCACACCCCGCCGGATTGAGGAAACGGAAAGAAACCGAACAAAGTCTGTTGATATCCGGAAAAGTCCGGTTTGTGTCCGTTGCATATCTGTTGCATATCCGTTGATATCCTTTGATATCTGGCCCGATTCGTTACAAGTTTTGGAACGGATGCCGCCAGATTGACATCTATGGTCCTTGTCCAGTTTGAGTTTGTTTCGTCCGTTGGCTATCTATTCATGTACGTTTCATGTCTGTTTCATGTCTGTCCGTCTGGCGGCCTTTGACCTGATATCGCAACATTTTGAGACATTTTAATACATTTTGATACTTATCATGCCCGAACACCACCAGACTAGACAATTCTGTCCGTTGCTCAATCCGGCGAGGTGTGACAGGGGATTTAGACCAAATATAAAAGAAATGGTGATCATCTTTTTGACCACACAATAAACTAGATCACGGTTCCGACTGCGCATGCGCTGAAAACGGCAATGGGAGCAAAGCAAAGGCGTACGGCCATTGAGTTTGCCTGTATGCGCAGTGAAAAACATCAGTTTTATTCAAAATTAATAGAAATCCAAAACCCTAACCATATCAATTTAATATAATCTTTTTGATAAACATCTTTTCTATATGACAAGCGGTTTGTCTCTAGGTGGTGTTTTATCAATATTTTACTTTTTCTGTATGGAGATTGCTCACTGCCATTGACAATGCATTGAGTACTCTGGCTATGGCTCTAACACTAGTCTGAATAACTAGATCTTTCTAAATCTAAATGCACGTGGCATAACATCTGCTGATTATATTGATGTAAATGCAATGCTGGATAAAAGATTAATATCTTAATTTATTATATATATTTTTTTAGCTGGTATTCTATGTTCCAAACAAGAGCTGAGATGATCTGAAACTAGCACATTTCATAGCTGCATCCAGTGTATTAGCATGTGCCATGTGCTTTTGGGGGGTATGTTTTGCTCTGATGCATCCCACAATGCACTGCGCCGCTGGAACCGTGATGTAGTCTATTCATTGTTGGGTGGCCGGTTTTTTCTTTGTTGTTTTGTGGGGTTTTTTCCCCCGTACTTAAACAAAAATGTTGGACCACCCTACACTGGTAAAAGGATTACATGTCATTCATGTATACATCACAATGGTGTCAGTCAAACAATGAACACTGTATTGTCATTTTGAAATGTATTATATAATATAGCTCTAGAAGTTTGAATATTGGAAAACAAATATTTTAATGTTGACATACTGTGTTTGAGGCCTCCCGACATGTAAAACAACCACACAGTTATGTAATGGTATCTAAAACTTACGAAAGTTGAATTTCTGCAAGCCGGATGCATTTTTTAGCATATTTAAAGAAAAACTTTAACAAATCAGCGGCGGGCAATTTTTCAGGCACGGGCGGGGACGTTCACCAATTTCTTTGTCTTTGGCCTAATAGATACATATGTACCATTTTCCTTTTTATTGTCCCTACCTGGACTGATGTGCAGTGATGCATTTACCTGTAACCTCTTAACGTAGCACGTCACCTCACTACAATAACTACTTAGTGTGGATATTATCTGCAGGAAGACAGGAAAGTTAAATGTAGGGTTAAAGCTAAACAAGTGCCTGATACTTATCAATAAAACCAATCGACTCAAATTAAACTTAATTCCAGAAAACACACAACTCAATTGGAGCTAATCTTGGGTTGCTGTACTCCTATTAGGCATTTTCATGACAGTTTCCATTTTTTCCAATCAATATTGTGTTAGAGTGATCTCATAGGACCTATCTTTCGCAATTTAAAGGTTGTACTATAATATCATGTTAACCTCAGCCTCTCTTTCTCACCCCCTCTCTCTGTGTCTCTCTCACTGTTTCCCTCTTTGAATAGCCTGTGCATAGTCATTGCTTTGTCTATGTGTCACTGTGGGAATACCCCGATTAATGTCTGTAGTGTATTATCTAAGTGTTCTTATGGATTCCAGTCCAGTTGTTATGAAAAGTTGCACATTAAACTCTTTCATTGTGCATGATCCAATTATTGGATTTTCCATACCGAATGCTGGTGTCCTAGTTCTTGAAGGCCACATTATTTTGTGTGCAGCTGTTTGCAGCATGACTTT
The DNA here is from genome assembly GCA_030323885.1 of Branchipolynoe longqiensis. Lineage (NCBI taxonomy): Eukaryota > Metazoa > Annelida > Polychaeta > Phyllodocida > Polynoidae > Branchipolynoe > Branchipolynoe longqiensis. The sequence goes on from CM059192.1 coordinate 42,637,180, forward strand.
CAGTGAGTGGCATGCAATGAGGCATCAAGAGATAGCCTCAACAGTACAAACAAGGATTGTATATATAAGGATAGCAAAGCAAGGTTATTTGAGGCTCTCCCAGCATGCAATCCGAGAATAGAGCTGCCGTATTGGAAGTTTGATAATGAGCGATGATAGGGGCAACATAACGGCAAATTATCACGCTTTAATGATGTCCCTTAACCATCTATCCTTATACTACCTGTGGTACTACTATCAGGGATTTCAGTAATTTATCAAAATTATTCTGGCTGCATTTATAAGGCATGATAAACCATGTTAGTTTAATACAAAATAAAACCACAAAAAAAGCCTAGCTGTGGGCTATAACATAATGAATGACATGGACAAGTATCACGCTTTCAAAATTGCCAATTATCACACTTTTATGACGTCACTTAGCCATCTATCTCTCTACTATTGGTGATATAATGAAGCCACGAATCAATAGCATGCATGATAATGTGCATTTACATCAGTTATGGAAAATGCAATGATTTCTCTATCCTTTCACCTTAGATATCTACCAAGTCTACCATTTAACTTTACTGAAGTTGATTGCCTTTCACTTAATGTTTGTACTCATACAATGTATTCAACTGTACTAACAACTAATTGATTTAGTGTCAGCCCGACCACATTGATTTATTTATGCATTGAATCACATATTTCTTCACCAGAACGCGCTTTCATTACTTTATCAAACACTAACGGTAGCCTATGTCTTTCGCTATCTCTTATATCACAATTTAAAGATCTGGGAACAAATGCAAATGCATGGTTAATTTGTATATCTTTATTTTCATCTTGCTTTAGGAGAACATTCTCTATACCGCTATTAAGAACTGTATCCTATACATTACTAAACCCACACTCTATAATGAACCACTGATAGGAAGTCATCTGTCTTGTGGCCTTGTCTATGTATGTAACTCATGTCTTATGAGAAGACATTGATAAATGTATATTTCCACGTTCTATTCCTGTCCTATCTTTGTGCCTTTCTATATTGAATCCATCCATCCTGTAGCCATATACAGACCTTGTCTTATCACAAGATATCTTTTGGCATATTTGTCCATTTCCTATATTGAATCCACCCATAATGTAGCCATATGCAGATACTGTCTTATCATAAGATAACTGTCAACACCTGCGTCCCTTTCCTATGTTGAATCCACCCATCCTGTAACCATATATGCAGACATTGTCTTATCATAAGATAACTGTCAATATATGTGACCTCCTTCCATGTTGTATTCCCCATTGTGACTCTATGATACCTGGTTATGTGTGACTTGTGTGTGACACCTCCGCAGACACATACGTGACACATCATTCACACAACAAGGTTATACACCCCATCCCTTTAACCCATGTCATTACAACCACAGACAACGTGGTGGTCATGCACACTATGCAAGGAATGCATGACGCAGCATGCAAGCAAAACACACGGCCATACCGTGCACAGCAAGGATGCATGGCATTGCTCCCATGCACAACAAATCGATTATACACACAATGTTCCAAAACTACTACTAATAAACTCTCCAATCCATGAAGCAGATTGCCAAGAACTTGAATGTCCTCCCCACCACACCACCAGGAAATAATGTGAATATCCTGCTAACACCACCACCAGGAACAACTGTGAATATCCTCCCCACACTACCAGAAGGAACTAATGTGAATATCCTCCCCAAGCCACCATGAAATAATGTGAATATCCTGCTAATATTAACACCAGGAAATAATGTGAATATCCTCCCCACACTACTATGAAATAATGTGAATATCCTCCCCATATTACCATGAAATAATGTGAATACCCTGCCCACACTACCACCAGGAAATAATTTGAATGTCCTGCTAACATCAGCACCAGGAAAAACTGTGAATATCCTAATATCCTCCCCAAACCACCATGAAATAATGTGAATATCCTGCTAACATCAGCACCAGGAAATAATGTGAATATCCTCCCCACACTACCATGAAATAATGTGAATATCCTCCCCATATTACCATGAAATAATGTGAATACCCTGCCCACAATACCACCAGGAAATAATGTGAATATCCTGCTAACATCAGCACCTGGAAAGAATGCGAAGGTCCTCCTCCATCACCACCAGGAAATAATGCGAATATCCTGCTAACACCACCACCATGAAATAATGTGAATATCCTCCCCAAACTACCACCTTGAAATAATTCTGAATATCCTCCGCACACCACCAGGAAAAACTGTGAATATCATCCCCACACTACCACCAGGAAATAATGTGAATATCCTGCCCAAACCACCAGGAAATAATGTGAATATCCTGCTAACATCAGCACCTGGAAATAATGCGAATATCCTCCTCCACCACCACCAGGAAATAATCTGAATATCCTGCTTGCACCACCACCAGGACAGAATATGACGATCCTATCCAGACCACCACAAGGAAAAAATCTGGATATCCTCCCCACTCCAGCACTTGGAAAGAATATAAATATCCTCGCCCACCATCACCACCAGGAATGAATATCCTCCCTCCCCCAGTACTACTAGGAAATAATATGAATATCCTGCTAACACCAGCACCTGGAACGAATGCTTAATTCCTAACCCACCACCGCCACATATATATCTGTAACCAACATCATGTACTCATATCTCTGACATATACTTATGGAAAAAAAAGATTTATTAAAAAGAGAACAATTTTACCTCAGCCCTCGTGCCCATTCTGTAACAGTGTAAGGGTACTTACTACCAAAGACAATGTACGACAAGATGTGCCACTCAGCGCGTTCATATAGGAATTTCCTAAGTAATCATGCAGTGGCGCCAATCCACATCAAATAAGGTGGATTGTCTTTTATCAGGAGTACTAGTAGTTTTCTTACTCTTAAGACATAATCACAAATTATATTTATGTACTGCACAGCTTGAAGTATATTTGAACTTTACTATACTATAATATTGTTTTCATTATCAATATTAGGAGAAAATACACTATAATTGTCATATATTTTCCTTGATGGTACAGCAGTCAGGCTGGGCTATGGAAAACCTGTCCCCTTGTTTCAATGGTACAGCAGTCAGGCTGGGCTAGGGGACCTGTCCAATTACCTTGTTTGCTGTATCTCACGAGAAAGCGTTGAGTGGCGGGCGCGTCTTGTCATACATTGTCTTTGGTGCTACTAAACGCGGCTCTGAGTCTGAGTTCCACATTCTCATACCCGCTCTCCGTTGCTGCGCGTGCCGACCACTACAGACAAGAGTGCCCCCAAGATGGTGCCTAGCTGGGTGAAGAAGGCCCCACAAGCTGACCCGGACTGTTTTGACGAGAAGGACTACCTGCATGGACGGATACCTCTCATAGGGGAGGGCACGCCAGACCTGAGGCCAGGTGACGTGCACACTTACTCACTTTGTGTAGGGACAGTGGTACAAGGACCATGGTCCCCCTAGGGAGCTGTTCCGTTTACCTCCCTCCCTTATTGGCCGCCCGGGACTTGAACCTCATGCTGTAGACCCCCCAAACAATCAGGAGAACAAGTACGTTTGCTTCTTGCGTATTTAATCTCCACTCACTGCAGTGTCCACGATCAAGTCCCCCGCCTCCTCCCTGCCGGGTCCCAAGTCAACATCCTCGGGGGGAGGTTACAGTTGCCGCATGCAGTCGGTGGCAGCCCTGTCACGGCACTGCCGGGCAGCTAAACTGCGCCGGTGATGGAACAGTCCTTGCTGCCACCATATGGTAGTGGAGCTAAATTCTGGACTATTACAATTTCATTGTAATGATAAAAGACCTCCCTAAACTGACCACCTCCCTAAATGGACCATTAAAAGTCGGTCCCATGGTCGGTCGATTTAGAGAGGTTCTACTATTAAAGTTGGTCGAATGGTCGGTCGCATTAGACAGGTTTTACTATATATATATATACAGTATAACCTCTCTAAATCGATCGACCATGGGACCGACTTTAAATGGTCCATTAATGGAGGTGGTTGGTTTATGGAGTTTTTCATTTCATTATAATAGTATTGTATGGCGATCGTTTGGGACCTAAATAAAGCGATCGATATAGGGGAGTGTTCATTCTGTGGAGGTGGTTGGTTAGAGAGGTTTTACTGTATATATATATATATATATGAGGATAAATACACACAAGAAGACAACTAAACTAAGGATTGGCATCTCACGATCTCACAATAGTGCTTTGTCTTTTAACGTCCGTGCATTCACTAACGTTGACAAGGTGATGCAATGTTATCCTAATTAGACTGTACATGTTTGCCAAGCACCTTGGTCGTAATGCTAGCATTGCGTTTGATGCGAGGAGAGGAAGAGACCCTCCCCCCCCCCGCGCTGTCGCGCTGCTTTCTCACTCGCGACCCGCCGCGCCGCCTCCTCCCCCCGCCCCCTGTCGCGCAGCACTCGCGCCTCACCCGACGCCTGCTGCTCGCCACCTCTCGCCCTCCCCCGGGCCGGCAGCATTCACACCTCACCTGCTGTCGCCCGTCCCCCTTCCCTTTGTATTGCTCCTCATGAGCCTGTGTACCTTTCTTCATTTATTGTCATTTTTTACTTACACTGTTGCTCCTTATGAGCTTATTTACTCTTTGCTCCTCATGAGCCTCTCTTGCATTCCTCTGGATATTCTGTCTGTCTGAGGCGTAAATAAACGCCTTTATTTCCACCCCCGCCTTCCTCTCTTCCTTTTCGCGCATCGTAATGACTGACAATGTGACATGAACTAGCATGTGCGCAATATTCACCAGGCCTTAGCAATGATGCACACTATACTCCTAATTAAATAATATGCACAACTGCATTTGCTTATATACTTTGCTATAATTTATAATTCATCGACAAATAGTTAAGAGCGGTGATGAGGATGTGACAGTGGTTGAGCATGCTAAGGGTTGTTTACACATCATAGAGACTTCGCCATTTTGGTATGTCAACAACAATGTGTATTTGTAAATTTGCAATATATGCATATTAAAGTTGCATAATCCGATGGTTTTAAGGTTCTGATAAATATCTTTAGATACATATATTACGTTAATGAATATAATCTACGTTACCTTAATTTAAACTAACTTTTTAATATGTTTTTACTTTTTATTTGCATTTTTACATTATTTGATTAAGCAGGGGGAATATTAATCACAGACAGTTGGTCTTTCTCATTCCACGGCTCATTGTCCTATCCTAGTGATGCCAAACACCAGGATAGGTAGTGATAGGAATCAATGTCTAAGTAATTGGTTTGACTGGGCATGGGTTAATCCCAAGATCAACAAAACGGGAGGTGGGCATTCAACTCATTCATCTTGAAGGGGTTAAAAGATATAACAAAATAATTTTGTAGTCGACATACTCATTCTGGAGATCTTACACTACAGCACTGACAAATCCCATTAAATTCACTTCCAAGTCACAATAAATACATAACAATTGGACCAGACGCAATACCTGATTCGGTAGAGCGCCGGCTTCCCGTGCGGAAGGTCATGTAATTCGAATCACAAACGACAAACTTATAAAAATTGATATGTGTCACTACCAAACCTGACACACTTGACATTAATAGGATAGGACAAGGATTGGTTTGCACAGTATCAGGATACTGTGACTGTGTGGGATATCAGGTTATGGTGCCAGCGACATTTTCTCCGAGTGGAGCAGCACTATAAAATCACCATGAGTGCAGTCTGTCACAAGTCGGTCCCTGTCCTGCTAAGTACCTGTCCTGACCATATATGTTGCTAGGATATAAAACAACAACAAACAAGTTTATCAAGTGCACCAGTATCTTAATGGAGCATGTAGGATCAAATTCAAGTAAAATATTCCAGAATTTAAGAAAATGTGATCCTTTCATCGGGCTATGCAGCTTTAAACTGTGGAAGGAATTCGCTGTTTTGGAAATCTTTATCTAATCTTTGTCGATCCACTTCAAATCCAACCATGCGCAGTGAATCGCATCCGGAAGAAGAAACCCAGGGAACCGAAACCGGAACTGGAACCCCAAGAACCATTTGACGAGAAGGCCTTCCTGGCTGGGGAGATTCCCATCCTTGGAGGTTCTTTGGACGAGGCAACACCTCCCAGACGTAAGTACAAATTTTGACACCGTTTACAAAAAAAGTTGGTTGATTAAATGGAGGTGGGGGGGGTGGGGGAATCTTGGCAAAATCTCTTTGGGGTCATCAGAAGTTTTCATCATTTTGAGCGTCATACAAAGCATATGTATGATAGGGGGAGGGAGGGGGTGGATGGTCTGCGCCAAGTACAACTTTAATCATTTAATAAAATGTTTACATTTTTTGGCATACTTTATATTCTGTATTAAAATGTTTATGTGTACTAATTTGGGGAGGTGGGATGGGATGAGGGGATCGGGAAAGGTACTATGCTTTGTACAACTGTGAAAATATTGAAAAAAAGCGATCGGACTATGGTAACCTTAATTTAATGTAATAAAAACACCCCAAAAAAACATGCGCACAGAATGTCAATCGAACAGAACAATTGATCGGACTATGCCAACTTGAATGTAAGAAAAACACACAAAAAACACACACAGAATATCAATCAAACAGAAAAATTGATTGGATTATGGCAACTTGAATGTAAGAAAAACACACAAAAAAACACATACACAGAATATCAATCAAACAGAAAAATTGATTGGATTATGGCAATTTGAATGTAAGAAAAACACACAAAAAACACACACACAGAATACCAATCGAACAGAATCGGACTATGGCAACCTTAAAGTTGCATAGTCCGATGATTTTGAGTTTTTGTCATTTTCTGAGATTAATAATAATATAATAGGTTGATCGTTATAATCTACCTTAATTTTATTTTTTATTTTAACTGGGTAACTTTGGAGATATTTGAAGTGCAAACTTAATTTTGGCAAGCATGCCAAAACTCTGACACCATAGGCTTCTGCAGTGACAGGTTATATTCCACTCCCTCAGTGTTCCCTTCTGTGTGGCGATAAATGCTTAATAAGTGCACCAGTATCTAGAGTTAGATATGTAGAATCAAATCTAGATAATTGTTTGGGTTTTGAAAATTTGATGTTTTCATCGGACCATGCAGCTTTAATGTAAAAAAACCCAAAAAAAAACGACAAATAAAACATCCGAACAGAATGTCAATCGAAAAGAAAAAAGACATTGGACTATGGCAAATTTAATGTAAAAAACCCCCACAACAAACCCGTCCAGAATGTCAATCGAACACTGCCATCCTACAGAGCCGAAGAAGGCGCCTGAGAAGCAGTACGCCGAGTGGGAACGCAGGCAGCCCGACCACGACGACGAGGAACCGGACGAGAACGCGCACGAGTTCGACGAGCGGCAGTTCCTGCAGGGGAGGGTTCCAGTCGTCAGGGCCACCATAGATTCGCCGAGAGCAGGTAAGACCGAGCGCCGACCGGGGGCACGGTCACCGCCGCTCCCCCCCCCCCCCCCCCCCCCCCCCCTCCCCCCCCGCCGGGGACGCTGCCACCGCCGCCCGCCGCCCACCCCTCGCCGGGGACGCCGGCGCCGCCCGCCGACGGGCGGGGGGAGCGCGGGGTGGGGGAGGATGGGAAGGGGGGAGGTGACGGGGGTGACTTGAACTTGGAGAAGGATGGGGGGAAATGGGGGGGGGGGCGGGGGCGGGGTAGGGGGCGGGGTGGTGCTACGGGGGGTATGGGGGTATGGGGGATGGGGGACGGGGGACGGGTGGGACAGGGGGACGGGGTATGGCGGGACGGGGGATGGGGGGGGGGCGGGGAGGGTGGGGGGACTGGGGACGGTGATACAGGGGACGGGTATGGAGGGATGGGGGATATGGGGGATGGGGGGACGGGGGGACTTGAACTTGGTGGGTAATGAGGGAGAGGGGGGGGTGGGTGGTGGGATGGGGTATGGGGGGGGGGGGGTGAACTTGGCGAAGGGCAGGGAACAGTGCACGGACGGGAGCCTTATTGGTACATATCACCAACGGACAACTCTGCACACAGAGCAATGTTGTCCTGACCTAACAGGTGTCGTGTTGTGTTTTAATGTGTCAATATTTTGTCCTAATGAGGCGGGTCTGTCTAGTCTGGTCCAGTGGGTTATAAGTAAGCGGAATTGGGAGCACCCCCGCCCCCACCCGCCCCCTCCTGTTCCCCCAATACACATAGAACATCGACTCCGCCAGCACCAGTCCTGTTGGGGTAGTACCCCCCCTACACACATACCTACATTCGTATCGTCGGAACGAACAGTCCACGCAGGGAAGTGTTCGCACATGGGTCACTGAAGACAGGGAAAACTATACCTATGAGGAGTTCAGGCGTTAAACCCTGTAAACACCAATCCAAAAATTGAGATAAGCATTGGAGTCAAACATTTCAAATGTATATTTTTTTACATTCATATATTTTTTTTGTTCATTGCTCCTAAAACATTTCAACACATGACAAGTGGAATGAGGGGGAATTAAAATTACCTTCAGGTAAAAATCTCTTTTTTAAATTAAAATGTTGGATTGGTGCTTATCGAGTTTTGCACCTGAACTCGTCACATGTGTATATATGTACTTATGTGTATATAATATGCATATATATATATGTATATAATTTGTATATATATGTATGTATATATGTGCATATGAATAGATATAGATGTACGTGTGTGTAGACGTGGATATATATATATATATATATATATATATATATATGTATTTATGATATATATAGGTGCATTTTCTTTTGGCAGCTTTATGCTTCTTATTGTCTTGAGGTTATTATAATATTGCTCCATTAACCTTATTTATGCATGATTGAAAACGAGGCTCTCACAGCTTTCACTCGTGTATTTTAGAGCAACACACTGACACTAAGCTATATTTAAACAGACAGCAAATATATTTAATTAATTTATAAATACTACAAGGTTTTGGCCGGGATAAACACTTATTGAACAAAATTCGTTATTCAGCGCTGAGGCACTGGTCTTGTCATCTATCCACTGTTCAGGATCGTGTGACTGAGTAGGATATCAGGTTATGGTGCTAGTGACCTGTTGTCCCAGTGGGGCAGCACTATGAAGTTGCCATATGGGCGAACTGTCACTGTCACAAGTCGGTAACCGTTCTGAGGTGACTTTAGATGTTGGCAGGACGTAAAACTTCAACAACTAACCAATGCAGTCATTGTTGGTACAGTTATGTACACTTAAAATTAATGTATATATATATATATAACTATATATATATATATATAGTTAGAGTTAAACATTGACCGTCTGAGTGGGTTTGGATGCGATAACGACCAGATACAGCTGGCCTATCAGTGGTCAGAGCCCCTGACAGGTGGCGCCGGTGTGGCCAAATCTGGAACTAACTAGCTGGACTGCAATAGCCGAGGTTCACAATATAATATAATAATATAGATATAACTGATGATGATAGTGTCCTTGTTTATATTCCCATAATATATTATAGAGCACATATCACTTATTTGTTAATGGTTCCGGACAATAACAAAAAGAAGAAATTGCGAACATAATGGTTCCTCATAAAGATGATGAGTTACCCTGAGTGTGTCCCCATATAGGGCTGGTTGTGTTATTTCTTAGTTGCTCCGTGAGTGTCGTATTCACTTGGTCTCATGAATAAGGTTGATGAAGTAGGATAGCTGAATGCACACACAATCACAAGTAGGGAGTAAAGCTAAGATTCCTTACACGTAGTATGCGGCATGCGGCATGCGGCATGCACATGTTGTATATGCGGTGTAGATATATGCCAACCCCCAACATTTGTTGGGGTTTTTCCTCCAAATTTGTGAAGGAACAGTATTGTTTTCTATGGCAAACACAGCAGCATTCGCATTCACATGCTGCACCGATCGGTCCATGGGTCGATCCATTTGCCGCATTCGCATTCGCATTCGCACATTCAGATGTATGGAAGCACCACTATTCATTTATATGCTTTTCGATTTTTATTCACATTCGCATTCACATTCGCATTCTGCGTGTAAGAAATCTTAGCGTTACTCAGCGTTCAGCTAGACCTATCTCTTGATGCAAAACCTTTAGGGGCAATAAATCAACATTTCCATTCACTTTGGAACAAAGACAAATCGATTTTGCAAGCTCAGCTTTGTTGCGTACTGCATGTTCTTAAATTACCGTAGTCTTTATTCTAGTAAGTTACTGTTTCCAATGTCTGTTTTCTGCTACTGTTCCATTCATGGTTTCTTTTAGAAATGCGTTAGACTTGTGCTTGCGTTGAAGTCATCGCAGTTCTTATTGTTCGCATTAAAAGAAGGTGCTTAGCCGTAGACAGTTACTGTTCTTGAAACATTGTTGATGAAACATAATACTAGATATTTACTATTCTTGAAATTCGCCTGACTTTAGCGAATTAGGCGCATTTGTATTTGCAGAGTGGCCAAATCAGTGCATTATGTGTTTGGTGTAATTATGAATGCCTTTGGAAGTTGTCATGCTATATATATTGATATATATATATCAATATATACATATGTCAATATATATAGCATGACATATATATATATATCCCAGTTAGTAACATCAATTGTGGTTGAAACCTTTAGGTCACAATCATGATCCCCTCATCGGAATGAGTGCAGATCACTGAGTGGGTCCTTGAGAAACAATACAAGTATCTTAGAATAACTTACAGATCCTCTTCTGGCCCACCCACCCTCCCCCGCGTCACATGTTCCTACCCACAATCCTCCACTCTTCCATTCTACAGCACACATACGCCACCCACCCTACCCCCGCCTCACATGTTCCTACCCACAATCCTCCATTCTTCCACTCTACAGCACACATACGCCACCCAACCAACCCCCACCTCACATGTTCCTACCCACAATCCCCCACTCTTCCACTCTACAGCACACAGACACCACCCACCCAACCCCCGCCTCACATGTTCCTACCCACAATCCTCCACTCTTCCACTCTACAGCACACATACACCACCCACCCTACCCCCGCCTCACATGTTCTTACCCACAATGCTCCACTCTTCCACTCTACAGCACACATACACCAACCACCCTCCCACCCGCGCTCATCATGTGTTATGTAACCCACAATCACTCACTCTTTCCTCTCTACATACCACATACACGAGCCTAAACACTCTTTTTCCCCGCCTCACATGTTCCTACTCACAATCCTCCACTCTTCCACTCTACAGCACACATACTCCACCCACCTCACCGCCACATCACATGTTCCTACCCACAATCCTCCACTCTTCCACTCTACATCACACAGACACCACCCACCCATCCACCCCGCCTCACATGTTCCTACCCACAATCCTCCACTCTTCCACTCTTTCGCACACATACGCCACCCACCCAACCCCCGCCTCACATGATCCTACCCACAATCCTCCACTCTTCCACTCTACAGCACACAGACACCACCCACTCAACCCCTGCCTCACATGATCCTACCCACAATCCTCCACTCTTCCACTCTACAGCACACAGACACCACCCACTCAACCCCCGCCTCACATATTCCTACCCACAATCCTCCACTCTTCCACTCTACATCACACATACGCCACCCAGCCCACCCCCACATCACATGTTCCTACCCACAATCCTCCACTCTTCCACTCTACAGCACACATACGCCACCCACCTCACCCCAAACCCACATGTTCCTACCCACAATCATCCACTCTTCCACTCTATCGCACACATATGCCACCCACCCCACCCCTGCCTCACATGTTCCTACCCACAATCCTCCACTCTTCCACTCTACAGCACACATACGCCACACAGCCCATCCCTGCCTCACATGTTTCTACCCACAATCCTCCATTCTTCCACTCTACAGCACACATATACCACCCACCCCCGCCTCACATGTTTCTACCCACAATCCCCCACTCTTCCACTCTACATCACACATACACCACCCACGCCCACCCCACCCTCACATGTCCTACCCACAATTCTCCACTCTCTTCCACTCTACAGCACACATACACCACCCACACACCACCCCCACCTCACATGTTCCTACCCACAATCCCCCACTCTTCCACTCTACAGCACACAGAATACACCACCCCTCCAACCCGCCATGTCACATGTTCCTACCCACAATCCTCCACTCTTCCACTCTACAGCACACATACACCACCCACCCTACCCCTGCCTCACATGTTCTTACCCACAATCCTCCACTCTTCCACTCTACATCACACATACACCACCCACCTCACCCCCGCCTGACATGTTCCTACCCACAATCCTCCACTCTTCCACTCTACATCACACAGACACCACCCACCCAACCCCCACCTCATATATTCCTACCCACAATCCTCCACTCTTCCACTCTACAGCACACATACACCACCCACCCTACCCCCCGCCTCACATGTTCCTACCCACAATCCTCCACTCTTCCACTCTACAGCACACAAACACCACCCACCCAACCCCCGCATCACATGTTCCTACCAACAATCCTCCACTCTTCCACTCTACAGCACACAGACATCGCTCCATCCAGTCCCTACCTGCTCCTACCTAGAACATCCAATCACTGGATAACCAATGCATCCCCTTGTCAGTATCGTTCCCACAATCCTCTACCACTTAAGTCAACCACACCATCCCATCCCTATTCATGACTGATCAAGCGTTCTCCCTTATAGATTCTACATATGCTTTGCCGATAAAGTTTCTGTCATTTTTCTGAGATAAGTATATTAAATTGATTGCTATAACCTACCTTACTTTAAATTGAAGTGACATTTATTTTAAATTGCTAACTTTTGAGATATTTGAAGTGCAAACATGTCAAATTAGTTTCGGCAATAATGCCCAAACTTGTACACCATAGGCTTCTGGAGTCACAAGTGTGATAAACAAATTGACTCAGTATTCCTTTCTACATGGCAACAAATAGTTAATAAGTGCATCGATATCTAAGTGAGATATGTAGAATCAAATCTAGATAACTGTTTTGGTTATGAAAATGTGATGCTTCATCGGACTATGCAACTTTAACAATAACATCACAAGCCTAGACTTCTAATTTCCTTTATTGTGTTGTTCTCGGGACCCGGTGAACAATGATATCTGTACTATTAAACACTGCTAGGCTACTGAACATATATATATATATAGCATTCCCAAATGTCCTGCCAACTAGAACTATATTCGACCTAACGCTCTGCAAATACACGTGCGCATTTGCATTTGTTGTAACATGGATTGAAGAGATATTGTATGCGACCCACACTGGTCTTTGCTTCAAATTGAGGATGCGCATCCTTTTAACAACATTCGATAAATGCTTCCCACTCATTTATTATAACATCCCTTTTATTTAAATCACACCCAAAACATGATATAATTAAAACCAGACAGGAATGGCCGAATGAGTTAAGCAACAGATTCCCATTTGGTAGATCATGGGCTTTCAAATCCAGGTTTGGACCCCAGTCAAGGCAAATAGACTTCCCATTTGGTAGATCATGGGCTTTCAAATCCAGGTTCGGACCCCAGTCGAGGCAAATAGATTTCCCATTTGGTAGATCATGGGCTTTCAAATCCAGGTTCGGACCCCAGTCGATCCAAATAGACTTCTCATTTGGTAGGTCATGGGCTTTCAAATCCAGGTTCAGACCCCAGTCGAGGCAAATAGACTTCCCATTTGGTAGATCATGGGCTTTCAAATCCAGGTTCGGACCCCAGTCGATCCATATAGATGACTTAAAATTGCATATTTTTCATAACATAGCCTTCTGCTCTACATTAGTATGATCTGGAAAGGATCAGTGGAATGAAGAAGACAAATTGCACACAATTGGTATTTCCCATGCTTACTGAATGAATTAAAATAAGCAAATTATATATATATATATACATATATGTGATGTATAAGCATTATACATGTATACTTAATCAGAAGCTTTCACTCCTTATTATATTCTAAGTCATCTACTCTACTGATCTGTTATTAATTTTCATCCACTATGCAATTGGGCCGATTGTTTCGCCCTCTGCCTGGAAATGCTGTAACTTGTCTGGCCACACTCAATCACTCAGCCCTCAATTTGTTTATATATGAGTCAGCCTCACGAAAATGGGCCAATTGGTGGTTTATTTAAGATGTCGGCATCGCAATTCTTAAAGTGTTGTGCATTTCTTTGTTTTATATTAAATTATCCTAGAAACAAATAAGGTTGATGTATTTCCTCTACATTTACATTTAGGATAAATTTAAGGACTTCGCAACACCTCTGTCAATGCTAAACTATGATTATACTGTTCGATGCCGACATCCAATGCTCGACGCCGACAACTTTCCCCAATTGGCCTCTTTTCATGATCCTGACTCATGCATACAATATCACGATAAGTAATGCGCAGCTTGCACAGTCTGCAAGTTGCAGACTGCTGTCTCTACTCTACTTCTTCTGCGGCTGCCACTAATCTGTTTGCTTTGTGGCTTTGTGGCCACTTTTTTTTCTACTATTTTTTTTTGCTTTTAGTCCCCTTTATCCCCAAAAAACGACCACAGAAGACAAGGGCTCCCTGGGAACTATTCCGCCAGGATCAAAGCAGTGACGAAGGAGAGAGTGAGTTTGAGGAGAACAGATACCCGGCTGGCCGGGTACCTACAGAACCTGGTGTCGAGCCCAGGACAACAACAGCAACAACAACAAAACACACAGCAGAAAATGGTATTCTCGTAGGCCCCCGAGATTGTGCGTGGCGTGGCGTGGATTGTGTGCTGATATTATTGTCAGATGGATAATTAATTATAATGCGTTTGTTGCGTGCTGGTGACCCATATATGTATATATAATTGCCATCCGGGAGTGATCCTAAATAGCCTACAGCCTACAGTAATATCCAAGTCACACACCTGCTTGCGACCGCTTGCGACCACGTTTCAGGTTTCAAAATGGGTGCAAGGTGGTCCTCAGTGGTCATCATTTTGGTTGCAAAGAGGTTGCAGCTACTGCACTAAAAACCTCCTTGCGACCAAAATGTTATCACAGAGGTCGGCGACCAGTGCTTCGGTCACCTTGATGTTGGTGACAATTGCTTTCATCACAATGTGACTATGTGGTCTTTGGTCCAAAGTGGTCGCAAAGTGGTCGCAAGCGGTTGCAAGCCGTAGTGAGACTGGGGATTAAGGTGTCTTTTGTTCCCTTTGAACTAAAAGGGAAAAGAATGTACACTTAATATATACTACACACCCGAATATTGCTGCCAAGCATTTATGGAATAGAAAAATGAATACTTAATAGAAAATGGAACCCTGATTATATATATAGCTATATTTCCCCGAATGACGCTGACCTAGATCCATATATTAACAAGCATTTATCAAACCCAAATCTGACTATTTAATAGAAAATGGAAACCTGATTATCTATAGGCATATGTACCCGAATGCTGCTGCCCTCGATCCATGTATAAGCAAGCATTTATCAAACAAAAATCCAACTCCGGGTTACTTACATTACCTAAACACTTAACTGCCCAGTGTCGTCTAATGCCATGTGAATTAAATGTGAAAGTGTTGAACTCTCCAGACATAAATGCTGTTTTCTCATGCTCTCCAGCCACAATCCTCATGTCAGGAGCCTCTTGCCCAGATCCTCCGAATCAGTGCCACCCCACCCCGACCCCCACCCCCACCCCCACCCCTACATACAAGCATACCTGCTCCTGATACTAGTGATAGATGCATGTGGATACGTGTAGAGAGAGAGTGTCATTCTTATGCAGAGCAGCGCGGCATTATGTGTGAAAGTGATTTGGTCCAACAGTTCTGGGTTCGATGCCGCAGAGGGGATCATGCTTTTGAGACTAACATTCCTGGTTACTGGTAGTGTTTTATAGATAGATACCCGATGACCACAAACTATGTGGCATCACTAATCCCTGCCGTGATGGGTAGGTGAGGATAGACGAGGGCTATGAACATCAACACTGGTTGTATCGCCATGTGACCGCTCAAATAGCCATCATCATCATGCTGTCGGTCGCGATGCGACAAAGACTGCTTTCATTACTTGACTGCCGCTCTCCATTTAGCTCTCTGCTGTGAGAGTTGCATCCATGAGTCGGTCTTAATGTCTCTCAGCTTCAGGTTTCAAACCTCAAATAGCCAGTCTCCCAAATAAGGATTTGAGGAGGAGGTCATGGTTTAGAACTAGACAGGATGGCCGAATGAGTGGAGTGCCCAGCACCCACTTGCCACCCGGCAGGTCGTGGGATTCAAACCCTTCATTTGAACTACTTTATATGACCAATCTAAAGCGTTGACTTTAAACATATTATACTCGTTGCTATCTAGCCTGGTGCTTAGCGATAGCACTACTAATAGTAGGAGGGGGTAATGGGCTGTTTAATGAGGAAGACCAATTATAAATTGTCTGTGGTTGGAATTTGCCCTGCTCAATGAAGGAATTTAACATGGGGGGGGATGGGGAATGTACACATGTTAACTGTACATATGTGAAGTGTTCACACGGGAACTGTACATATGTGAAATGTACACAGTGAAATGTACATATGTGAAATATACACACGTGAAATGTACATGTGTGAAATATACACACATGGAATGTACATATGTGAAATGTACACACGTGAAATGTACATGTGTGAAGTGTAGGGATGTGAAATGTACATATGTGAAATATACACACGTGAAATGTACATATGTGAAATGAACACACATGAAATGTACATATGTGAAATGAACACACGTGAAATGTACATATGTGAAATGTACACACGTGAAATGTACATAGGTCAAATGTACACACATGAAATGTACATAGGTCAAATGTACACACGTGAAATGTACATATGTGTAATGTACACACATGAAATGTACATATGTGTAATGTACACATGTGAAATGTACATATGCGAAATGTACACACGTGAAATGTACATATGTTAAATGTACACACGTGAAATGTACATAGGTCAAATGTACACATGTGAAATGTACATGGGTTAAATGTACACATGTGAAATGTACATATGTTAAATGTACACACATGAAATGTACATATGTGAAATGTACACACGTGAAATGTATATATGTGAAATGTACACACGTTAAATGTACATAGGTCAAATGTACACACGTGAAATGTACATATGTGAAGTCTGCACATGTGAAATGTACATTTCTGAAGTACATATGTGACGTCTATACTTCTGAAATGTACTCAGAAGAGAAAGGCCATCTGCGCATAACTTAGTAAGTATTTTTGCACTCACCGATGTGATACCTGATACCTGAGAGTACATAAATACGACATTGCATACCTAAATCTGTAGACATTGTGCCACGCCCTCTCTCTCTCTAACACATGCATCCAAGCACCACACACCGATGCATAAGCTCCCCTCTTGTATGTAAGCAATCTGTTTAAAACCGCTGACAGGGAAAGACATGTTCATCCAATATATACAAATAATCTTAAAAAATAAAGCTGCTGGAATACTGATTACAAACTCATATCAATTAAAAATAACTTAATTGAAAATTGAAGTTTCATAAATTGAAGCAACCGAAGCAGACAAATTATTTAATACCATATTTATACATATATTATGTACATATACATGAATATATATATATTTATCCATATCTCCAGAATAGCACCATTGTGCCATTTAAATATATTTTTGTTTGTTTTATACATTTGACATACTCCAATTAAAAATTATAATTATATACCAATAGTATGCATGTGTTGCAACTATTTAATTCGGAATATAATGTAAATAACCATACATGAGAACAATATGTGCTCCCTTAGTTCTATATAAGTATAACACAGACACATTTTATTTCTGGGTTTAACAACAAAAACAGTTATTATAGTGTTGATTTAATGGATAATTTGTGCCGAGTGTTGATCTGGAATATCTTACATTGTAGAGGGAAACAACCAGCGGATCCCATCCAAGAGCTTCCTCCGGCTATCTAGGTCAGTCAGCCGAGATGTTGCGGAGGATGGTGCAGACCCCGGTGAGTGTTTCTATCTCTTCCTTTTTGTTATTGAAGATTTCTACTGCCTATCATGGATAAGTCTGAATATACTTGTTTTCACCATTAGACAGTTGGTTGATAGAAAGCCCGGGTATACACTTTTACTGATCCAAAGGATTTTTAACCTCCCACACCACACAGACATGGTCCTTTGATGATGCTGTAAGTTATACACAGCGGTGGAAATCCAAATTGGCAGAGGTGATGCCATGGGGAATCGAGGAACCACCCTTCATATTAGGAGTCAGACTTAGACAAAAATTAGACACTCTAACCACTCTGCCACAAAGATCAACTCTACCACCAATGCTTGATGACAGTTTAGCTTCCATTGGTCTGGAACAAGGTTTCCAAGGTTACCAATAGGCGTGGTCATACATGAACTACTACTGATAAGGAATACCTGCTTGGTCTTATCGGAAAGGCTTGCGGCATAGGCGACGTCAGCTGACAAGCAAGGGAGACCAGCCTTGTCAACCTTAATTACTGGAAAGCGATCACTGTATAAAGTATAAAATATAAAGTATAAAGAATCATCAATTTGGGTTAAAGCTGCATAGTCCAATGAAGGCACATTTTCTAACTGAAAATACTGAGATAGATTTGATCCTATATATCGAACTTAGATAACGCTGCACTTATTAAGAATTTGTTGCTGTATATAAAGGGATACTAAACCAATTTAATAGAACTTATTATTGCTGAAGCTTATAGTGTGAGGATCTTTCTATGTACGTGTCATAATTTATTTGGCATGTTTGCACTTCAAATATATCCAAGGCTAGTCGTTTAAAGTTGCATAGTCCGATCAAATATCAAATTTTCAAAACCAAAGCAATTATCTAGATATGATTCTACATATCTAACTTAGATACTGGTGCACTTATCAATCATTTGTCACCACATAGAACGGGATACCATGCCAATTTAATAGAATATGTTTCTGCAGAAGCCTATGGTGTCAGAGTGTTGGCGTGCTTGCCAAAATTAATTGAGCATATATGTACTTGAAATATCTCAAAAGTTAGCCATTTAAAATCAAATTGATTTCAAACTAAAGTAAGGTAGATTATAACGATCAACCTAATATATTTATCTCAGAAAATGACAGAAACTCAAAGCCATCGGACTATACAATTTTAACATAAAAGTCACTCCAAACTAAAATAGAGTAGATTGTGTATTTGTTTGCATGAAGGTATGCATATGATGTATCAAATGTTGTGATATGTGTTGTCCTGTCTGTAGAAAAGTGCATATAAAAGATCCCTTGCTGCTTATGAGAAGGAGTAGCCTATGTGGTGCAGAGGGTTTCCACCAAAGAAATAAGTCAGAATGACCATATGTTTGACGTCCAATAGCCGATGATAAAAATGAATGCGCCCTAGAGGCGTCGTGAAATAAAACAACCTTTACTTTACTTTTACATATGATGTATGTATGGTTATATATGTATGTGTGTATGTATGTACGCATTTATGTATGATTTGCATATATTATGTATTTATTTTTACCTAGACATTATTGTTATTGTCTATTCATTTGAATTATAACATCAGTTCTGCTACGCTATTACATTACTTCCCTCTTCTATGTACTATTCTTATCCATATTAATACACATTGCCTCCATGTTGAAGTAAACATGGATAATTTGGGGCGCAAAAGCATGTGACCAACACAGTGCCTACGTGGTCGAGTCAAACCAATGACTTAAAAATTGATACTTGTCACTTCCTAGCCAAGCAGTCGGCATTATTAGGACAGGGCAAGGACTGGTGTGCTCAGTGTCAGGATAATGTGACTGAGTGCGATACCAGGTCATGGTGCCAGCGGACTGGTTTCCCAGTGGGACAGCACTATAAAGTTGCCATGTGTGTGCACTGTCACAAGTCGGTGCCCGTCCTGATATGACCTTAGATGTTGCTAGGATGTAAAACAACAAACAAGCAAACGCTGCCTATGACGTTCTCCCCTGGCGCTGCCTTATGGGTAAAGCCGGTGTTGCAGTTTCAGCGGCACACCAGTTTGCGAGGGACACATCGATTCAAATGCATTGTCAATGGCCGTGAGTGATCTTCATGCAGAAAAAGTCAAATTTCTCTCAAATTACACCACCTAAAAACAAACCGCTTGGTCCACATATAGAAAACATCTTTACCGAAAAGATTAAATTTATAAGGTTAGGGATTTTGTTTTCTATCAATTTTGAATAAAACTAATGTTTTGCATTGCCCATACTGTCAAGCTCTAGGCATTGTCAATGGCTGTGAGCAATCTGCATACGGAAAATACAGCAAAAGTGAAATATCTCTAAAACCACACCACCTAGAAAAAAATTGCTTGGTACACTTATAGAAAACATCTTTACCAAAAACATTATATTAAATTTATAAGGTTAGTGACGATACTGTTCGATTTTGATGCATGGGCAGAAGCGATATGTCCCTCACAAACTGGTGTGCCGCTGAAACTGCAACACCGGAACCCCGCACCCCCATGCCACCTGGCGTTAACTACAGCCCTCACCACGTGGCGCCGGCCAGAGCTGCTCACTTGGTCAGCAGCATCCGAACCCGCCGCGTGTTGCGTGGAGCTGTCTCGCCTTTTCTCAGCCACCCCACCCACCCATCTGGAAGACCTAAGGAATAGGGTTGAGCGTCCTGGTACTTGACACGTTATGATTAAGATAAACAAGACAATATACATACAATATACTGTGATTCATTCAAATAATAAAAAACCTTAAAGCTGCATAGTCCGATGAAATATAACATTTTCAAAACTAAACCAATTATCTAGATTTGATTTTACATATCTAACTTAGATACTGATGCACTTATTAAACATTTATTTCTGCGTAGAAGGCAATACTGAGTCAATTTAGCAGAACCTGTTACTGCAGAAGTCTATGGTGTCAGAGTTTTGGCAAGCTTGCCAAAACTAATTTTCCATGTTTGCACTCACAATATCTAAAAAGTTTACCATTTAAAATAAAAGTAACTTTGAACTAATGTAAAGTAGATACAACTACGAGTGATCGACCTAATATATTTATCTCAGAAAAAAATACAGAAGTTCAAAACCATTGGACTATGCAACTTTAATTACCACTTTATATACATGTCCTTTCGCATTACTGAATTATGATATCTAGACGCCTTCTCCACACAGCTAGAGTGAATTTACAAAAACACAATGTGTTATTTTTGTTTTCATTTTCGCAGCTTCTCCAAATAAGCCAGCGGAGAAGGCACCACGTAGACCCCGTGGCAAGAATCCAAGTTTCGGTGAATTTATAGAACGCCAATTCCTGTCTCCTTCACAGAAATGACATGCTTTGCCCCAGATTCCACGGTGTTAACGATCTGTGCCTATACCATCTGCATACTTGTGTGTGTGGTCCCTTATTTACAAAGCTATTATGCTATTTCTTATGGACCTAAACTCTACTTATTTTATCTATAGGAAGGTAGTCCGTATATATATATATATATATATTTATATATATATATATATACATATATATAAATATATCGATATATATATATATATATATATATATATATATATATATATATATACACACAGTAAAACCTACCTAACTGACCACCTCCACAGATCGACCACTTCCCTATACCGATCGCCACTTTATTTGGGTCCCAAACGATCACCCATACAATACCATTGTAATGATTTTTTTTAAAACACTTTGTAAACTGACCACCTGCCTAAATGAACCATTCAAAGTTGGTCCCATGGTCGGTCGATTTAGAGAGGTTTTACTGTATACATGTATACAGTAAAACCTCTGTAAATCGACCGACTATGGGACCTACTTTAAAGTGGTCCACTTAGGGAGGTGGTCGGTTTAGAGAGTTAGAATATCCTTACAATGGTATTGTTGGGACCCAAATAAAGCGATCGGTATAGCGGAGTGGTCGATCTGTGGAGGGCTCGGTATAGAGAGGTTTGACTGTATATATATTTATCCGTAGCCATATATATATATATATATATATATATATATATATATATATATAACCATATACATATATATATATATATATATATATATATATATATATATATATGGTTACCAGGTTACGGGGCTCAGTCACATCCGCAAAGAGCCCGATAACCAAGTGAACATTACCCTTGAACAAAATTCAAAATTGACATACAAGTATCAACAATAACAACAATAATAATGATATAATTCCCTTCCACGCCTTTATACTAGCATAATACCTATACATCACATATTACCTGCATGAAAGCCCACCACCAAGTAAGCTGAAGGCAAGTGGTCAAGTCACAGATGTGTTAGAAGTTATTCTGTTCAAATGTTAATGACTTAATAGGGCGTCCATGGATATGTATGTATTCCTGCGCATGATGTCACGCCAATAAGACATCGCGCCCTATGACGTCACGCCATTCTGAGCATGAGGTCACACATGCCTAGTTCCACATTGGTACATTCGACACGACATGTATTGCTATATCTATTAGTCGCAACATATGTATCGTAAGCTTGCTGTTCCGTGGTGTTGTTCGAAATGTGTTCGTCTTGCCCTGTTCAGTTGCAAGAAGCAGAAAGTTTAAACTCCTCGAATTATTCGGTTAGAAATTTGCTTCCCCCATGCTGAGCTGCGAATGACATACATTAAACTTTAAAATGTTTTTTATTGAAGCTATGTTTATACTGTCCATAGCATATAGGCTCGAGTACTCAGGCTTGTTTTCAATGCTGACCATCTGTAGTGCTGGAGTTATCTTATCACATAGTAGTAGCTGATAAGGTGATTGATTGCCTGTATTACAGTAGCAGGTATGCGGTTGTTTAGTATGGTTAGTAGTCTATGTTAGTTTTTTAAAATAATTTCTTGGTATATATATATATAATTTTGTCTACTCTTATTACTACTATACTAGACTAGCCTTCTCATATTTACATATTTACATAAATTGTTTCCTATCAGTTATTTCATACCCAATATGAGTCTGCACATCTAAAAGAAACAACTATTAATAACTCTCTCTATAATGTTTGTCCGAAGTGATTCTGCATATTTCCAAGTAATAACTATCAATAGTTCTCTCTATATTTTATTAGCTATTTAACTTCCAATATGACTCTGCCTACCTCCAAGTAACTGAGTAATAATGCTGAGCTGCGAATAACATAAATTGGTTCCTATCAGTTATTTCATTTCCAATATAATTCTGTACATCTCAAAGTAACAACTATTAATAGCTCTCTCTATAATGTTTGTCCAATTTGATTCTGCATATTTCCAAGTAATAACTATCAATAGTTCTCTCTATATTTTATTAGCTGTTTAATTTCCAATATGACTCTGCCTGACTCCAAGTAACTGAGTAATAACTATCAATACCTTTCTCTCTCATTTTAATTAGGTATTTTATTTCCAATATGATTCTGCGTATTTCCAAGTAATAATTATCAATAGCTCTCTCTATAATCTTTATTAGATATTTAATTTCCAATATGAGTATACGTATCTGCAAGTAATAATTCTTACTAGCTCTCTGTTTTCCCTAATATCTCGACTGTAATATATTATACTGCTAAACCCCTTGTGGAATTTCTTTAATTATACAACTATTTTCTGTACCAAATTAAGCTTTCTGAGGAATACTTCTATAATTAATTTTACTTTTACTGGAATGCTGAAGATGATTGACATATGAGCCTGTCTCAAAAGGTGATAACTCTTTTTTTGTTTGTCCATTGTAATGATTGACACAAAACAGCACAGAAATGGTTACACTGAAAACACAAGGACATTTGCTTCAAATCAATATGGATTCTATTGGGATTATGAAACGCCATGTAACAAACAAATCAGTTTATCCTGAGCAAATGCATGAGCAGATAGTATGTTGATTGTTACAATGGACAAAGTTGTGTCCCATATTGCTGAGCACCTTTGGAGACAGTCTCATATACTAACCATATTTTAACCTTAGAAATGTCTAAATCTCTAAAAAAATATATATAACAAAATATAAAAATTAAAATAAATGTTACTATAGTGATACCAACCGTATCTTCATTATTTTGGAAAAGTCCCGATGTGAATAACACGACCAGTTCAGTAAGTCCTCATTGACACGCTAATTAATGTATCTGATACCCCAATTCACAATTGGCTTTTGGATCTTACTCGCTACATTTACTGTGACTGCTTTCTGGATGTTGCTTTGAACCCATACGTTGTCACCCCCTGTCCAGGCTTCTCGTATGATTAGTAACAAATCGTCACCTGCTGATTAAGTGCCAGGCTTGCACGTTTTACTCTGTCAGATGATTGTGCATACACTCAAATTTGAAAATCAAAGGAGTAATATATGTTCAATGCCCCAAGATGCAGTTTCATAATATGAACCTAACTGTTGTAATTTGGGTTATCCGATGTATCTAAACATGCACCATCGTATATTTTGGACCTGCGTGATGTATCAGGGAGGTCCAAAATATATAACATATATCATATATATATATATATGTGTATATATATATATATACATTATATAATATACATATACAGTATAACCCCATTCAACCAAGCTCGGTTAATCCAAACCTTTTTCGGCGGCCCAGCAAAATACTACCATTTATCATATAAAAAAGTTGGTTACACCAAAGTTGGTTAATCCAAATTATCGGTTAAACCAAACAAAATTGTCGGACCCCAGGCCACTTTCGGTACGGTTAAACCAAACTTTCATGTGGGTATAAGGTCATCTGAGACCCTCCCACCCACCCCCACCCCATGTCCCACACACCCCCACCCTCATCTCCTCCCCCCCATCTCCCACCCACCCCCATTTCGTACCCCCCCCATCTCCCCCACCACCATCTCCCACCCACCACCATCTCCCACCCACCACCACCCCCATCTTCCACCCGCCCCCACCCCCATCTGCCATGCACCCTATCTCCCACGCAACCCCACCACCAAATCCTACCCCACCACCATCTCCCACCCACCCCTATCGTCCACACACCTCCACCTCCCACCCCCAAACCCCACGCCACCCCAATTTCCCACCCCACACTCTCCAACTCCCACCCCACCCCATTTCCCACCCATCCCCAATCTCCCACCCCCAAACTCCCTCCTCCCAAGTCAACGTCGAAGCCAAAGCTTGGTTAAACCAATGATCGGTTAATCCAAACAAATGTCTGGGGTCCCTTCAAGTTTGGTTTAACGGGGTTATACTGTATATAGAAAACAGTATGGTTTTAAGAGTACTTGTATATTTATAACATATCTTTGATGCAATTAACTTATAATTTATATGCGTAGCACTTGGTATATTGTGAACGCACCTGACTCATGTTATATATATATATATATATATATATATATATATATATATATATATATATATACATAAAACATAAAGTTGAGTTTATATCTAACATATACATGACATTGTATATTTCGGTCCTGTCTGAGGGATATATATATAAGAGTCGGTCTCACGAAAATGGGCCAATTGGTGGTCCATTTAAGATGTTGGCGTTGCAATTGTTAAAGAGTAGTCCATTTCTTTGTTTCATATTAAATTATCCTAGAAACAAATAGTGTTGTTGTATTTTCTCTACCTTTACATTCAGGATAAATTTAAGAACTTTCCAACACCTCTGTCAATGCTAAACTATTATAATGCTGTTCGATGCCAACATCCAATAGTCAACGCCGACAGCTTTAATAGATGTGGGCATCGCAATTGTTACTGTGTAGTGCATTTCTTTGTTTCATATTAAATTATCCTAGAAACAAACAGGGTTGTTGTATTTTCTCTAACTTTACATTCAGGATCAATTTTAGAATTTTCCAACACCTCTGTCAATACTAAACTATAACTATGCCGTTCCACGCCAACATCCAATGCTCGACACCGACAACTTTCCCTGATTGGCCTATTTTCATGAGACTGACTAAAATATTGTATATTTTGAACCTAACTGAGACACATAGATACAGCATAGAGTTTGGTTCTATGTGAAATATACATAACTTTGTATATATTATATATGTATATTATATAACACCGTGTACATTTCCTTGGCCTCCACAGACCGTAGCCGGAGCATGAGCCCCGGGGCGATGCAGCGGCGGCAACAGGAACTACAGATGGGCACCTCCAGGGACGTGCCCCTGGACAGGCTCAAGTACAAGGGCACTGAGATCCCCGGCAAGGCGTTTGCGCGTCTCCAGAGTCAGATTAGCCGTTCTGAGTCCGAGAACACTCCCCATGGTACAGTATTACTGCCTGCACCAACTTTGTAAAGGCCCTGTCACACTACGACGTTTCCCCCGGCGCGCCGGCAACGCGCAAAATATTTGCAACCCGTCGACACACGTCCAACTCTTCGGCGCTTTGGGAGAAAGTTTGACGCGGCGCAGCGTGTTAGTAGCGCGCGGCCAACGTTGTGGTAACGAATATCGGCGTGTTCTCTCTCTCTCCCTCCCTCCCTCCCTCCCTTCCCCCCTCCCTCCTTCTCTCCCTCTCTCTCCCTCCTTCCCTCCCTCCCTCCCTTTGTCTGTGTGTGTGTCTGTGTGTGTCTGTGTGTGTGTCTGTGTCTGTGTGTGTCTGTGTGTCTCTGTGTATGTCTGTGTGTGTCTCTGTGTCTGTGTGTGTGTCTCTGTGTCTGTGTGTGTGTCTCTTTGTCTGTGTGTGTCTCTGTGTCTGTGTGTGTGTCTCTGTGTCTGTGTGTGTGTCTCTGTGTCTGTGTGTGTCTCTCTGTGTGTCTCTGTGTGTGTATCTGTCTGTCTCTGTGTCTGTGTGTGTCTATGTGTGTGTCTCTGTGTATGTGAGTGTGTCTCTGTATGTGTGTCTCTGTGGGTGTCTCTGTGTATCTGTGTCTCTATGTGTGTGCCTCTGTGCCTCTATGAGTGTGTCTCTGTGTCTGTGTGTGTGTATGTGTGTGTATCTGTGTGTGTGTCTCTGTGTCTGTGTGTGTGTCTCTGTGTCTGTGTGTGTCTCTGTATCTGTGTGTGTGTCTCTGTGTGTGTCTCTGGGTGTGTGTGTCTATGTGTGTGTCTCTGTGTCTGTGTGTGTCTGTGTGTCTGTGTGTGTCTCTGTGTATGTGTGTGTCTCTCTGTATGTGTGGTTATGTGTGTGTCTCTGTGTATCTGTATCTCTATGTGTGTGTCTCGGTGTCTCTATGTGTGTGTCTCTGTGTCTGTGTGTATCTGTGAGTGTCTCTCTGTTTCTGTGTGTGTGTCTGTGTGTGTGTGTCTCTGTGTCTGTGTGTGTGTCTCTGTGTCCATGTGTGTGTCTCTGTGTCTGTGTGTGTATGTGTGTGTCTGTGTGTGTCTGTGTGTGTCTGTGTGTGTCTCTGTGTCTCTATGTGTGTGACTTTGTGTGTGTCTGTGTGTGTGTCTCTGTGTCTCTATGTGTGTGTCTCTGTGTCTGTGTATGTGTCTGTGGGTGTGTGTCTCTGTGTGTGGCTCTTTGGCTCTGTGTGTGTCTGTGTGTGTGTCTCTGTGTGGGAGGGAGGGAGGGAGGGAGGGAGGAAGAGAGAGTGGGAGGGAGAGAGAGGGAGGGAGGGATGGAGGGAGGGAGGAAAGGAGCGAGAGTGTCTGTGCATCTCTCTCAGAGACACACACACACAGACACAGACTCACACATAGAGACACACAGACAGAGACACAGAGTCACACACACACAGACACACATACAGCCACACACACATACACACAGAGACACACACAGAGACACACACAGAAACACAGAGACACACACATACACAGAGACACACACAGCCACACACATACACATGACACAGACAGACACATACACACACAAACACACACACAGACACACACAGACACACAGACAGACAAACACACTGACAGATACACAAACAAACACACACATAGACACACACACACAGACACACACACAGACAGCCCCCTCCAACCCGTCGGCGCGCGTCAGGGCGTGTCGAAAGTTTTGTGCAAGCACAAAACGATCGGCGCGACCCAACGCGCGCCGACGGCCGCCAACGTGTTCATTCACACGTTGCTATCCCTCAATGTGTACCAACGCGCCGGTAACGCGCCGGTAACGCGCCGGTAATGTACCGGACGTGTACCGATGTTTCGACCAAAAAAGCAACACGTCGGCGCGCGTTGGTGGGAAACGTCGTAGTGTGACAGGGCCTTAAGATTATTCACAGGCAGCCTAAGTTAAAGCTGCATAGTCCAATGATTTTGAGTTTCTGTAATTTTTCGGAGATAAATATATTATATTCATCGTTATGCATGTTAACGTAACATGGCTAATTCGCGGGGCGGGGGCAGGGACCAGCCCAATGACCTAACCTGGCCCCACCCCTCCAGCAAGAACACCTGAACCCCCCCCACCAGCACTGGTGGCGCCACATAGCGTCTAAGCTGGAACCCTCCCAAGGCTACAGGAGGAGCCAGACCACCCACCCCTCCCCCGGCCCAAACGTGACCAGATTCAAATCCAAACCGCTCCCATGGCCACACAACTACTCCAGGTGCTGACCGGACAACTCCACCACCTAACTTCTCCCACCCACCCACACCTAACAAAATAAAGAGGAACGGGAAGGGTTAAGGGCTCGAATCCGGTACATATCATCAACACCTGAACCGAGACTGTAACTACCTCATAACAAAAAATAAAAACCACTGTATGGTACTCCTGTCTCCGCCCTTAGTGAATTATAATCTATTTTATTTTACTTTGAAGTAACTTTCATTATAAATTGCTAACTCTTGAGATATTTGAAGTGCAAACATGTCAAATTAGTTTCGGCAAGTACGCCAAAACTCTGACCCCATACGCGTCTGAAGTAACAGGTTCTATTAAATTGACTCAGTATTCCCTTCTATGCAGAATCAAGTTTAATAAGTAGCACCAGTATCTACGTCATACATTTAGAATAAAATCTAGATAATTGTTTTGGTTTTGACAATGGAATGCTTCATTGGACTATGCAGCTCTAATTGTTATTGTTATTGTTTACGGTATAATTTAGAAAAATCTACACAGTGCAACGCAACACGGCGAATAGCTGGATGAGCATAAATCTGTCTGGTACCTCTAAAGCCCCCCCCCCCCCACCCCCCAGACATCTCCACGATGCTTTTTGGCCTATTTGTGTTCAGGGTGTGTCTCGGCGACGTCTCCCTTTTCAGACTGGAGATGAAAAGTGCCTCGAAAATGGCCGCCATATTCATTTTTTTCAGCCAATCACAGCGCAGCTTTTCCATTGCAAATGGCCACTGCCTATGGGGGGCGGCCATTTTCAAGACAACAAACTCCCTTTGCAGTTCAGACCAGCGTGACATCACGGCCATCTCCGAGGCGCCTCCGAGACAGACCCTGAATGCGGCCCTGGTGACTAAATTGATTTACTGGATGTGATGGCCGTATCTGCAGAGCGCAAGCTTCCCAAGCAGAAGGTCAGGTGTTTGAATCGCACCAATGACTTATGCAATTGATACTTGTTATCTAGCCAGGCACTCGGCATTAATAGGATAGGATAAGGACTGGTTAGCACAGCATCAGGATTATGTGACTGTGTGGGATATTGGGTCATAATGACGGCAGCGTGGTCTCCAAGTGGGGTTTTTATTTGTTGGTTGTTGGAGTTTTAATCCTAGCAACATCTATGATAATATCAGGATGGGTACCTACTTGTGACAGTGCACACTCAATGCGACTTCATAGTGAGGTCCCACTGGGAGACCAGGCCACTGGCACCATGACCTGATATCCCGCTCAGTCACATTATCCTGACACTGAGCTAACCAGTCCTTGCCATATCCTAATAATGCTGAGCACCTGGCTAGGAAGCCACAAGTATGAATTCTGACGTCATTGGTTTGACTCGACCAGGGTTCAAACCCATGGGTTCGGAACTCCACGATCTACCCAAACGGGAGACAGATGCTCAACTCATTTGGCCATCCCATCTGATCAGTGCTTGAATAAGTCACGTGACAGTGTCTTGTATAAGTGAAGTGACCATGCCTACCAAATCCACCATACCATATTTGATGGCAAACTAAAATAACAATCAAACTTCCCACAGACCCACTGGAGAGGATGCGCAGAAACAGCCTGACAGCAAATCAGACACCCGCCTGGGAGGAGGGCTGTGTTGATGCTGAGAAAGTACTGGAGATAATGGATATCAAAGCGCATAGCCCTGACCAGTTCTTCGATGCCCTGGAGCATGTTGCCAAGGGCCAGCAGCCAAAGGTGAGCCGAGCATTTTCATACATTTGGTACTATATATTGCAAAAATATATTACATTATATATTATATGTAATCAGATAAAATGATATATCATTATATATATACTATTATATATAATGGTACATAATGTTAAATATAAATATATATGGTTATAATTATATATTATATATAATAATATATAATGATATATAATGATATATAATGACATGCATTATATAACACCATATGTTACTATATATACTTATATTATAGTATTGGTTAATTTACTAGGTGTTCAAATTAGGCTTATCCCATTGTTATATAATGATTACTTATTAAAATTCTGATCCAGTTGTAAATATTTCACAGGTTAACTATATAGTCTCAAACAATGATGTTTGGCTCATCATGGGCATGGCACTGATGTTATAACAGATTCAAATTGCAGTTCACTACTCCACGATACCCAAACTTATGTGATGTTGCGGAGGTCAGGAGAATATGTAATGGTTATTAATCACTTCAACTGGTCTTTGAGTTTGGGGGTTGAGCAGGACGTAGCTCAGGCAGTAGAGTGTCCACTTGTGATGGTGTCAGTCAGCCTATCGATCCTGCTTAGTGGACCCAGTTGCAGATTGGGCTATTTTCCATTCCAACCAATGGTCCACAACTGGTTCATCAAAGGCTGTGGGATGTGCTGTCCTGTCTTTGGGAAAGTGCATATAAAAGACCCTTTGCTGCTTATAGGAAAGAGTAGCCTATGTGGTGGGAGCAGATTTCCTCCAAAGAAATATGTCAGAATGACAATATGTTTGAAGTCCTATAGCCAGTTATAAAAATCAATGTGCTCTAGAGCCATCGTTAAATAAAACAAGCTTTACTGTTTTGGGTTTCGCGAATCTCCTGTCTGTTTCAGACTAGACCACAGATATCCTATTATATGCTATTTCATTGTCACCATCATTGTCTCCTAGATGAATGGAACTTCTGGACCGATGAAGGTAGTAAGGCCTATTGTACCTGTCCAAGGCAAGACAATCAAGCCTGCACCTCCATCCCAGCAGACAAATGCGCCAAAGTTTGTCCCACCATCACAGCAGACAAACGCACCAAAGGTTGTCCCACCATCACAGCAGACAAACGCGCCAAAAGTTATCCCACCATCACAGCAGACAAATACGCCAAAGGTTGTCCCACTATCACCACAGAGAAATGTGCCAAAGGTTGTCCAACTATCACAACAGAGAAATGCACCAAAGGTTATCCCACTATCACAGCAGACAAATGTGCCAAAAATTATCTCACTCTCACAGCAGACAAACGCGCCAAAAGTTGCTCCTCATTCACCAAAGACAAATGCATCATCTCAGCAAATGGCACCTCCACCTGCTGCACCTGCCTTCCAGCAGCAGGTGAGTCTGACCCAGCAGCCGAATAGCAATGCACCAACATCTCCGTCCACTGGGGGCATCAAGGTTATCTCAAGGAGCATATCGCAGGAGCCAAAGCAGCAGCAGCCAGCAGTGCAGCCTGTGTCTCAGCAACCGCAGTCACCGATACAGCAGATACACATCCAGCCTCAACAGCCAAAGCAGCCGCTGACGCAGGAATCACCGCAGCAGCAACCGCAGTTTGTAGACATGGTGAGTGGTGACTGCTTGGATTTATCGAAAGATGCAATTTACGAGTGTTTTTAGGAGGCGGTCAGTACTGGAATGTTGTTGGGGGTTTGACGGGGGGGGGGGGGGCCCTGCATGGCCCGAAAAGTGTGCATCTGATCCACTGGTGTTGGGACTGTAGTGGTGGTATTAAAGTTCCATAGTCCAATGGCTTTGATGTTCTGTTATTTTTGTAGCTAAATATATTACGTTGATCATTATCTAGCTTACATTAGTTTGAAATAACTATTACTTTAAATGGATAACATTTGAGATATTTGTAGTGCAAACAGAGACACTTATTGTTGGCATGCAAATGGAAACTCATAGGCTTCAGCAGTATCAACCAGCCTAGGCCAATGCAAAACAATGATACACTGGGTCGGTGTTGCCATTCCTTTCCCTGTCCTCCTGCTTTCCCCCCACACCCCCCCAAAAAAAACCCACTGTAAACTCAACCAGTAGCAGCCAACTAGACCAAAAAACCCATCTACAAC
The DNA here is from genome assembly GCA_030323885.1 of Branchipolynoe longqiensis. Taxonomy (NCBI): domain Eukaryota; kingdom Metazoa; phylum Annelida; class Polychaeta; order Phyllodocida; family Polynoidae; genus Branchipolynoe; species Branchipolynoe longqiensis. The sequence continues at coordinate 42,669,732 of CM059192.1, forward strand.
GGAATGAGCCTGGAAATGATTCTAGTTGGATCCTACTGAGCTACATGATTAATCAATATTAACCTACTTACTAACTCAATAGGCCCCCACCTGAGATTACCATGAACACAAGTTCAATCACAAAGGCCCACCCTACATCCCCCATCATCCTTTCAACGAGTATGTTACTACTAGAAAGATAATCAGTTATGCCCCACCCCCTACTAACACCTACCATACTAGTCTAACACAGTTACCTTCCCGCATATGTTTCTTTTTCGCTTATCTTGTTCTTTACCTATCATTCATGTAGCGATGTTTTGCTTATTTTCCTGTAATTGTCTATCTGTGTATTGTTGTAGATTTGTTTACTGTGTAGAGGCAATTGTGATTAGGGCTGAAAGACCAGCGCATTAGCATTGACAACATGTTATTCAGAGGAATAAGAACACTTGAACAAAAACAAAAAGGTTTTACAATAAAACCCTGTTAGAACGCGATCGTTGGAGGTCCATAAAATGCCATTGCAAAAACAGTGAGGTCATGCTAAATTGTAGTTCAGTTTAGTGAATTACCTTCGCATTAAGGAATTCTAGCTCCAATGAATTATCACGATATTCCTTCACCTACTTTGTGCCCAAACTAGTATATCCATTTCGGCTTCACAGTATTCTCCTCCGAATGAACTGTATCTCAGCCTTCAGTAACGCTCCCATAGATCTACCTAATAAAGTCACATGGTTTATTTTCCAGCCAATCATTGCGGATGGCGAGGATCAAGTAACGGATTTCTGAGAAGAGAACCATGACACGGAAGACCCTGAAGACCCTGAAGGCACTGAAGACAGCGAAGCCAAAGCGTCATATCAAACTACTGCATGGGGCTTGGTAGGAGAGTCCAACTTGCTTTTCTATGCTATCTTAAAAACAGACACTGCTGTTGTTATTTGCAGTAAGTTTTGATTCAGAGTAATTTGTTAAAGCGACGTAGTCTGATGGTTTTGAGTAGCTGTCATTTTCTGAGATAAATATATTAGGTTGATCGTTATAATCTACCTTCCTTTAGTTTTAAGTAACTTTCAACTTAAATGGCTAACTTTTAAGATATTTGAAGTGCAAACATGCCAAATTAATTTTGGCAAGCACGTACAAACTCTGACACCATAGGCATCAGCAGTAACAGGTACTATTAAATTCGCTTCTATGAGGCAGCACATCTTTACTAACAGCGCCAGTATCTAAGGTAGATATGGAGTATCAAATCTCGATAATTACTTTGGTTTTGAAACTTATGTTTTCATCGGACTATGCAGCTTTAAGTAACCATTGACTCCTGATTAAAGCTAGAAGGCTGCAGCCAATTCTTATTTATTGGCACAGCACTGAATGCCCAGAGAAAACAACATGAAGAGACATGATTGACAAGTGCTGTAAATAGGCAAGTACCGACTCCATTGGCTGTCACTGTGAAGGATGCTGAGGACTGTAAAGCATTGTCTATATCGGCATTGTTTGTATGACCCCCAATAGCCGATGTCTACTTTTTGTGCTTGGGGGTAAACAAACAAAAAACAAACAAATTATTTATTATTTCGATTTGGATAGAAGCAGTCTCTGGATAGGTCGAATCTCTTATAAGTTATATTGTAACAGAAATGTAGACAAGAGTGGAGATGATTTGTGTTTAATTCTCTGAGCAGTTAGGTTATATATTGTTAGCTCCGGAGGCAGTGTGACACGTGATGTGTTGGCAAGACAACGCTTTCTAATGGAGTTTAAAAGGGTAATCTGCGATAAACAACAAAACAAATATATTGTTTTACCTATGTTCAATCTATTATCACATTATGTTGTGTGAATTGTATTTGTTTGAAACAGTGGTATTGATTACCCTTGTATTTTTCTTGTTTTTTTTCCTTCATACCAACTACCTTGTCCTATTGATTTGTTAGCAACTAGAGTGATGGGATTGGCAATCAGCTTTTTGTCAATGTTGTAACATGCAATGCCGAATTATAAAAGCAAGGGGATGGTATTTTTTGGAAGGAGCTAATAAGATACATGACACCCCCCCCCCCGTTTGACTTTTACATAGCATGTGATCCAGTACATTTCTAAACTGATACATTATGATAGATATATATCTACGTAGAAATTAAGCTGCCATTGTAAGAAAAAGAAGGAAGAAATTAATTAAAGAAATACAATTATTAAAATATGCAGCTTTGTATGGAAAATAGCTAATCAGGTAAACGTCAGGCTTTCGCTCTACTCTCTTGTAAATGCGGCTATTTATGATATTAATTTCAACTTCCACTGCTAGCTTTCTTGTAGGTAAGCATAAAGAGTTATAGCTACGATATAGTTTCGCTCAAATTAATTAAGAAAAGATTCAGACACATCAGACAATTGATCCACATCCTCTCACTTCACTTCACAAAACTGGTATTATTACTACCCTCATTGCATTCTTTCCCCACCCACGCTCCCTATAAATCAAGTGTCAAGTTTGTCCGACTGTTTGTGGAGAGTCATGTATTAAAAATATCGCGTAGCAGTTACTAAGTAGTGCAGACTTTTATTTGGCTCAAAGAAAAACCTGCGCACCAGATAGAATTTAATGGGGCTGTCACATTACGATGCTTCTCGCCAATGCGTGTCAACATATGTGATTTTTTGGCGGAACGTCGGGATACGTCAGGAAGCATTATGCGTGCGTTAGGCATGCATTGGTATTCGTTGATGGATGGTGATGGTCGGCAGCGTGGGTCAGGGAACCGTCAAAGTTTTGTGCTCACACAAAACTTTTGACGACCGACAACGCGTGACAATGTGCGGGTGCCAATATTATGGCGATGTCAGAAGCACGTCGACATCGCTGTAATAACGTTATGCCAACGCTAGGCAGACGCCGCGCACGCGTGAGGGTGTTGTTTTTTGTTTTACATCCTAGCTACATCTAAGGTCATATCAGGACGGCGCCCCAAACTTTTTTCTTTTTTTTTCTCACAACGTCGGCCGCACGCTGCCAATACGTTGCGCTGACGTCAAACTTTTTCCCACCACGCCGAAAAGTTTTAAGTTTCTTGAATTTTTTGTGCGTTGGCGGCGCCCCGGCGAGAAGCGTCGTAATGTGACAGGGCCATAAAACACAGGCTCCATTAGCTATGTTATACATGTATTCGACTTGTAGGACCTTGTATGTCCCTTGCATGGTCTCCAAACCGGCTCCTTTTGCTTAATTAAGTAGGTAGGAAAGGGACCGATAGCATCTGAATAATGGACGAGAAGATGGTGGTGTTGTTACTCAACGTCCGAAGTGTGTGTAAAATACTTATTTCTAGTAATTTAAATAAACTCATGTTGATTTTTTTTTTTGGCAATAAAATACCGTGCTTTCTTTATCCACTCTTGCTGCGTCAATTAATATTAAGGACATGTATTACTGGGTGGGAGAAGACATATATAAATAGTCCCATGAGATTGAGCTTCAGCAAATTAGTTTGTTCATGTTAATTAGCTGATTAAGCAGATGAATTTTCGAACACAGCCACTTGGTATTGCTCTTTCCACTACTGAGTTCCCTATGGTGTCAAATTCTAGGCTAGGTGGCGATCTGTATTTTATTTAAGTAATTGGTTTTACTATACCAGGGTTCGAATCCCATGCCCTACCAAAACAGGAGGCGAACACGCAACTCATTCTGCCACAGCGATGATGTTTTTTTCTGAGATAAATACATTATATTAACCAGACGGGATGGCCAAATGAGTTAGAGCGTCCGTCTCCCGTGTGGTAGATCGTGGAGTCGTGGGTTCGAATCCTGGTCGAGTCAAACCAATGAATTAAAAATTGATACTTGTTGCTTCCTAGCCAGGCACTCAGCATTATTAGGATAGGGCAAGGAGCAGTGGAATGAGGAAGACCAATCGCCTGCGACTGAAATTTCCCCTGCTTAAACAACTAATGTACCAACAAAAAATATATTGATTGTTTTAATATACTTTATGTTAGTTTGAACCAACTTTTAAATGAAATGGCTAACTTTGGAGATATTTGCCATGTAATCATGTAACATTAATTTTGGCAAGCAGGTAAAGAATCTATCGCCATAGGTTTGTTTTATTGAATTTGCTTAGTGCCCCATTATATGCAGCAGCAGCAGCAGTATCGAAGTTGGATATGTATGACCAACATTTAAGTCGTTTCATTTTGAAAGGGTGATGCTTTCATGGAACTATGCAGCTTTAAGTAGAATAGCAGTGAGTCACCTTAACAAATATTAATAGACAGTACAGACATTTAGTTTCTGACGTTCAACTTGTAACGATAGGGATTCACCCCCCGATACATCATCATCACGTGATCATTCAGGAGTATCCCTGACGTTACAACTCGTGGTACAACGGCAAAAGGACTAATTTGACGTGCAAGGTCAAACGGCAACTTTATTAAACCAATGTTCCAATTTCCCACATATATTGACTGTAGAATTTTATATAATTCAATCAGTTATGATTATGGGGTATTTGTGCTCATTCTGAACCAACAAATAACTAATTACGAAATGTAAACGGTTCCGAAAATATTAATACAAAATCGTTCAATTTCTACATCATTTTCTATGCAGGGGAAACATGCTAAGCGAGTCGATAATTGCCAATTTAATAGAGCAGGCAGGAGGATGGGAGAGCGATCCAGAGGGCCGGAGGGCGGGAGAGCAAGCCTGATGGCGGGAGAGCAAGCCTGATGGTGGGAGAGCGAACCAGACAGTAGGCGGGAAGGGCGGGAGGGAGAGCGAACCGGAGAGCAGGCGGGAGAGCGAAATGGAGAATGGGAGAGCAATGGTCAGCTGGAGGGTGGAAGGGAGAGCAGGTGGGAGAGCGAGCGGAAGGGTGGGAGTCCGATTTTATGTTCAAAATAAATTGTCTAAAATATTCAGTGCAATTTCAGGTTGAACCTGACACTAAAGTTAACATAAAGGTTAAACGTCACGGTACAACTTGAACGTCATTTTCGAAGTTACAAGTTCAATGTCAAACACATTTTACTAAGTTGCGTTGATTTATTGTCCCTGCGCCAACAATTCTACACTGCAGACAGTATGCATGACCTTTTTACTAAAGTAAAACAAGAAAACATTTTAGCCTTTTTGAGGGCAGCTGGACTGTACCACCTCATATAGTTTACTAAATAAATTCTATCAATTATTAATAAAACTTTTCTTTTTCTACGGGAATTTGTTTCCCTTGACCACAAATATATGATTGTGAGATTTCTAATTTAATGAGTGTTTATTGGCACATAATTGATTGTCTGCTTTTACATGTAAAAGCGATGGTTTGAACAAAAAACAAACATTTCTCGCCGTGAATATGGCCTATGCTGCTGATATGGCGTAAAGCAACAACCAATCAATCATCAAACTAACTAAAGGTCTCTATTTCCAACACCAACCCACCCTCTGACAGCAGTAGAAGAATTAATGGTTTGGATACCATCCTACTAAGCAGCATGCTCAGAGGAAAATGTCTTGACGATTTGGATCACCAACCCGCCCTCGGACGGCAGTGGAAGAACTAATACCTTGGATACCAGTTCACTTTGAAGCACACCTGTATTATACAGGACTTCCAGCACTAACTTGCCCTCTGGTGGCAAAAGAAGAACTAATGTTCTAGGTAGCTTTGTTCGTTTGTTGTTTTACGTCCTAGCAACATCAAAGGTCATATCAGGACCGGTACCGACTTGTGACAGTGCAAACTCATGGTGACTTTACAGTGCTGTCCCACTGGGAAACCAGGCTGCCAGCACCATGACCTGGTATCCTACTCAGTCACATTATACTGACACTGAGCACACCAGTCCTTGCCCTGTCCTAATAATGCCGAGCGCCTGGCTAGGAATCGACAAGTATAAATTTTTAAGTCATTGGTTTGACTCGACCAGGTTTCGAAGCCACGACCCTACGATCTACCAGCACGGGAAACGGACGCTCTAACTCATTCGGCCATCCAGTCTGGTCTTCTAGGTAGCAGTTCACTTGCCATTAAATATCACCATTAGTTTATTTCAATTTTCGTTAAATCACTGAAAGAAGTATAAAGATGAAAAGAAATCTTAGAATTCTTGCTGACATTTTTATTTATTTATTTACAACAGATAGGCCTACAGTTGCACTGAATAAATTAACTTGCTGCTCCCATGCTCTCATTCTCTTTATCTATATATATTTTTTTGTTAAAGTGTGCATTATATTCACTATTCAAAATGACTAAGTGCTATATAATGCAAAAGGCGAATATATATAACAAAGGTGATCGTATGTTTTCTTATTTCTTATTTCGCCAAACTTTCCATTCCAGTGGACGACACTCTTGGCGCAACCTGGAGTCCAATCTCTGTACTAGCACTGACTATACATATAAACACACATACATATATGTATATATACATATTCACTATCTAAAGACATATATACACACATATACTCACCGTCTAGGAAGCGGTATATACATGAACATACACACACACACATATATATATATATATATATATATATGTATATGTTATATATATTCGCCTTTTGCATTGTTCATGTTGCGGAGCAACATGGGTAATTTGGAACTCAGGACCGATATCCTTAAACCACCGAACTCTATGAGATGCTGGCGCCACCTATATTCTAAAGCCTGCCCCAAACCCCCACCCACCTAGCGGATTACACTGGCGTTAACCACAGCCCTGGAGCAGCTCACTCCGCCAGTCAACCCGAACCTGCCGCGTGGTTGCTGCGAGCCTTAGCCTGGATTATTCAAACGAATTAAAATTACCCACTATATACTGATCCGTGTCCTGAGTGATAATTATATAGCACAGTCATTTTCAATAGTGAATATAATGGACACTTTAACAAAAAAATATATATACATAAAGAGAATGAGAGCGTGGAAGCAGCAAGTTAATTTAGTGTGTGTATGTATATATATATATATATATATATATATATATATATATATATATATATACACACACTACCTGTAGACACATATACATATATATAAATATATCAATATATATATAAATATATATATATATATAAATATATATATATATATATATATATATATGCATAGGAAGCGGAAGATCTCACAGCTGATGCCGGATTGAGTACGACCAGGAATGTATATTAATTACCTTGGTATATAATATATAGTTGTTTTACGTCCTAGAAACATCTAAGGTCATATCAGGATGGTTACCGACTTGTGACAGTATGCACTCATGGCAATTTTATAGTGCTGCCCCACTGGGAAATCAGGCCGTCGGCACCATGACCACTCAGTCACATTATCCTGACACTGAGCTAACCAGCCCTTGCCCTACCCTAATAATGCCGAGCACTAGGCTAGGAAGCGACGAGTATCAATATTAAAGTCATTGGTTTGACTCGACCGGGAATGGAACTTGCAAACTCCTGATCTACCGCATGCGAGGCCTGTGCTCTACCGATTCAGCCACCGCGCCCGGTGCCGTATATAATATATAAAATATAAAATATATAGTACATGTTATGTACTGTATATTTTATTATGTGGATGTAAGTAACGGCAGCCCCTTAATATATTTCTCTAACCACCTTAACTTCCATGTTATTTACTGCGTAGCAAGCATTCTCTCCTCCCGATCTCCTATATGCCGTGAGCCAACTGTCACTCTGCTCACTTTCAAAACTATATATATATATATAGTATAGTTATACAGATCTTACCTGGGTACAGATGATAGATAACTGTTGTTTCCCCGAGGTACAAGCCTTGGATAGTCATGGGCTAGGGAGAAGGAAGCACATCCGGGTTCAGCAATCTTTTACATACTATTTGGATAAAAAATTATCTTAAAATTCTATGGATACTATTATGTTTTCGTTTTGGCCCAAGCGAACGTTATAGTCATGGCATGGTTGGGTGGTCGGGCCCTAGCCCATGACTATCCGAGGCTTGTACCTCGGGAAAACAACCGTTATCCATCATCTGTACCCAGGTAAGATTCGTATAACTATACTATTTTACCTCGGTACTACACCTCTGGCTACTCATAGCCCAGGGAGAACTTTATAAAATCTCATTTTTTTTATCCTTTTTACTATTCTTTAACATAACATGTTTTTGTAGCAAAATGGAATTTTGTGTTTCTCACCCATCTTTTTAGTTGGTGAGTAAGCGAGTCACCAGGTCGCTTGACTTTTCTAGTCATTTGTTGTAATGTTTTGCAAACAATCTAGCCGTCTTCCAGCCGGCATGCTCCAGGATTCTTTTCACTGAGATTCCTAATTGTCTTGCTTTAGAGACCATGGCCCCCCTCGTTGAGTGGGATGCATAGCATCCAGTATTGACGCGCACTTCCTTAAGCACCTTGATGCTCCATCTTGCTAGTGTGTCTGTCGAGATCAACCTTATTAAGCCGCATAAGGCTATGAATAGCTGTTTGGAACTCCTTATTCCACGTGATGTGGATATATACGCCCTAATGGCTGACACTATACAAATACGTCGATCATCTGGAAAACTATTTACATGTACCGTGGACAGTGGATCCCCTGTATGGTTCGACTTTATTAATTGCTCCAAATTGAATGTTGCCTCCTTGTTGTCTATCTCTCGTCCGTCCAGAGACAATGCCATAATTGTTTGGCCTCTATGCCCCGTCACTAGCAGTAATACCAGTGCTAACTTAAATCCTAGTTCCTCCATTGGTAAATGTTTATTACTAGGCCATGATTTGAATAACTTAAATACTACTGACACATCCCAAAACCTATTATATTTGGGTTTAGGTGGGTTTCTCTCGTATACCAACCTAATAAACCATGCATTACCTGATGCTTCCCAATCGTTTGTCCATCTATCCTTGGTAGAATGATTGAAAGTGCACATCGTGCTGCATTAATTGCACCAAATCCTAAGCCTTCATCTTCTAACATTCTTAGAAATCTTATAATCTGGGCTATTGTAGGTTGCAATGGCTTAACTCCTTTAAGCAAGCGATGAAGTCCCCATTTCTTTAAATAGCTTGTATATCATTTTGCCGTTCCTTTTCACCGGGCATGTGAAATAAGTCTTTCTTGTGTAATTTTGTCTAATCCATATTGTTCTAAATGTTTCCGTAAAAAAGGGATGCCAAAAGGGGTGTCATTGACACGTCTCCGTGGACTGTTTGTGGTCCTTGATGTTGTAAGTTGTTCCTTTCTCGTGGAAACCTGAGCATGTCTTTTGCTTCTACTTTCACTGATACTAGCCATGGTTGTGCATCCCACCCCGGTACTATCAGTACTGCATGCCAGTGAAGCATCTTGATCTTCCGGGCCACTCTACTAATAATGCTAAATGGTGGGAATATGTAATATCATTTATTATTCCAAATCAGAGAAGATGCATCCACTCTCCAAGCTTCTGGCACTGGATGCCAGGACACACATTTAGGTAAATTTGTGTTGTTTCGTGATGCAAACAAATCAATGTCTGGCTTGCCCCATTTTTCACCAATGTAATTGAAAATACTATGATTTAAGAACCATTCTAGATGGTCATAGAAATGTAGTCTTTTCCTGTCAGCCAAAGTATTTTGACTGCCCGGGATATGTGCTACTGTTAGCCAAATATTGTGTTCCTCTGCCCAGTCCCAAATTAATTTGGCTAACTGGTTACATGGTTTGGACCGAGTCCCTCTCATATTACGTATGTAAGCCATAGCTGTTGTATTATCAGTTGATACCCTTATGTGATTTTTAGGTAGGTTAACCAGATTATGTAATCCTAAATAAATAGCGAACTCTAGTACATTTATTTGGTCGGAGATTTCATTTTCCATCCATCGACCACCTGTTGTCTAATGGGGTTATGTGAATTCTCAATGTGTAACAGCCACCACATAATATCCTGTAGGCCTTCTTGCAAAATCATCATGGGCCTTTCAAAGTTCCCTTTAGTGCGAGCCAATGCTAAGTTCTTATCTATTTCTAGTGACTTAATATGGGCCTTCCCATATAGAATAGCCGTGCATATGCTATCATCAGTCCTATCAACATTGCAACTTGTCTTATCTTTGGTTTAAGGAAATGTAATAATTGACTTGCCGTAGCTGTAAATTTATCAACTTACTGTTTCGTTAATGAAATAGTCATCTCTGTTGTATCAATAACAAACCCCAGAAACTTTAATTTCTTTGTGGGTGTTAAAACTGATTTAGTTTCATGTATGTAGAAACCTAACCTTTTAAATGTCTGACATCGCTCGTCTACTACTGCTTGACAATGTCGTTGTGTTTGTGCAACAATAAACGAATCATCAATATAAGGAAACATAACGTGTCCCTTCTTAGCCATGTGGGAGAATTTTGGTTTTAATAACCTTGTGAAAATGCACGGAGCACACGCTAGGCTGTTTGGCATACAGGTAATCTCCTAAAGCTCCTCCTTCCAACAAAACCTGAGAAATTTACGGTCAGGTTTATAAATTGGCACTGTATAGTAAGCATCTCTGAGATCCACGCTGGCTAACCAGGCGTCCTGTGTTACTAAATCTCTAGCTGTATCTAGTGAAAACATTTTTAAATGTTTATACTCCACTATTTTGTTTAACATTGTTAAATCCAAAATTATCCTGATATTCCCATTTGGTTTGAGTCTCGAGAAAATATTTTAGATAAATTCTCCAGCCACATGCAGTGCTGGCTCTATAATACCTTTTTCACAAAATTTTAGAACTTGATCATTTAACTCGTTCTGCTCCAAAGCATTAAATCTATAAGGAAATGGTATGCAAATTTGAATTGGCTCCTCCATGAGCGGTATTCTAACCCCTTCTGCCAGGCTAAGGATAGTTAGATTTTCCGTAATCTCCCTCCAATCTGGCAAGCAATTACTTAAATTACCGGCGGTAAATTTGCTTACTGGAGTCTGTGTAGCCATTTCTACTTGTTGGGGCAATGGTTTCTGCAGAGTGAACTCCCTCTTGAAGGGCCTGTTCCCATCGTTCCAGCAGAAGGGCTGCTCTGGCCCCTTCCCCTGGCCTGATTGCCGAAGCCCGTCCGAAACCGGCCGCGTCCGGTTCGATTATATCGAAAATCCTGCCTGGCTTTCTTGAATCGCGCAGGATTCGCATCCCCAGGCTTCTTTTTCTCCGCCTCCATGTGTTTCTACACTTGGTACCCATCTCCCACTTGCTCAGACAAGTACTAGAGCTGACCGCCAAACATCTTGGTCTTGTCCAAGGGCTTACCCTTCACCGGCTTGGGGGGGAAGGAATAAGGTATATTCCTTCCCATCATTGAGAACTTATTCTCAGTCATCATCCTGTTGGCTATCGATGTGATGGCTGCCAGTGCTGCCAACACCGCTTTTTGCACCGTGTGAAGGACCCCTTCAAATTTCTTCCGGTCCTCACTTAACTTCATATCACTGTCCATCTCCTTGATGACCGATTCTGGGACTCCTTTAATCACCGTGAACTTTTCTGCCAGCTTTGTAATCACTTCAGCCGGTTTAAAGGTGTTGAAGTGACCCAGAATGGTCTTCCTCATCATTGTGGTGGTCAAAACTTTGTTGGCTTTTCAAATTTTGCACTTCTTCATCAGTTTTCCACTCGTCTTCGTGTATTTTCCCCCATGTTGGGTGTCTGAGTCAGACTCCGTCAAAGAAAAGTCCAATGACGAATCTGAAGAAGATGACTTCTTACTCTTCTTAGTCCTCTTCTTACTCTTTTTCTTCACAACCGGCTTCTTCCTACAAGCCCTGGTGAAATCATCCCCATCTGATGAGCTTTCTTTCTTCTTCTTGTGTTTGCGTTTTCGCGCAACCACCACCTCTTGTGGGGACTCTTCCTCTGAGGAATCTTGGTCCTCCGAGTAATCCTCCCAATCCGAATCCTCAGATTCTGGTACCTGCTTAGCCGTCTTAGTGGCATGCGGCCTGGCCAGGAGCATCTCCTCCAACTTGCGTTGAATGAGGCGCATTAGATGCACATCTAGGTCAGTTGGGCAGGGTTCCGAGCCCCCCCCCTCCTCAGAATCTCGTTCTGGCGACCATTGGACCCTTACCGGCGGTGAAGGGTCTTCATCTTCACTGAGCTCTCAGGGAGCATCAGCCTTACCCCGCTTCATAGCCATAGCATTGAAAACAAGCCTGGACACCCGGGCTTACATGCTATGGACAGTATAAATACAGCCTCATTAAAAAAAATAAAAAATAAAAAATAAATAGATAGCTGGGAGTCTGCAAACGACCAAAACCAAAGGTGAATGTCACACAGGTAAATAACATAAATTAATTCCAAGTGTGCGTCAAGGTGTTAGATCCGTATTTAAACCATTTTCAACACAGGCATCTGGGAATTTGAGTGTCGTAAGTAAACGGTATGAACAACCAACCGCAACCATATGAGGGGTAGGGACCAGTGTAGTGGTAGTCTCCCACACTCTCTGTCCAATAAACTTCTCCCACCTGTGGCTTTTATGGCCAACAAGTTGGGAGAAAATATTACGGGACTCGGAGGTACGCCTAAACAAAAATTGGGGAATCTAAAAGAAACCCATCAATAAATCCTAATGAAGTTAGTGGCACCTGCCAAGCATCTCTCCATTCGGCAACGGGCGGCATTACAAAGAACAATGGCTGCATTGTTCTAACAATGTTCTAACAATGTTAATTAGACTGTAAATCAGTTAATATTCAATAGAAAGCTTTAAAAACTTGACCATGGCCCCCCTCATTGAGTGCTAACATGAACTATACCATCGTATCCTTTCAAAAATGATACTAACCTGTTTGGTAAAGTAGTTTATGTAGAAAACTGCCAGAGCTACTCAACAAACATCCTCCCGTTGTGAGTAGATTATGCTAATTGCTGGACCAGGTTGTGCTTCCTTCTCCCTGGGCTACAACTAGCCAGAAGCGTAGTACCGACGTAAAATATATATATTGCAATGGATACATCCCAAGAACATATATCTTATTATGGTACTATTCCATCTCCGCTAAGAGACATGATGAGGATGTACTGCGTCTGCAGCTATTTACTCGGTCTTAAAGAAGAGACGTTTGTCTGGCCGAGCAAACGCTAGCCTGAAAAAAATAAATACACAACAATTAATATTAGTATTCTCGAACGAAAATAACATGGGTTAAATTTATAGGCGTGTAAATAATATCCATTATAATAAGTAAATTAAAAACGTTTGAAAATCTGTATGAATCCTTACATCATGTGCCGAGCCAATTTGTTGTATTGGTATTGTCGCGTTGCATTCATAAATAGCAGATGTGACCCATCTGATGAGTTGAGCAAATTTACAGAAGGTCAAGGACAGTGTAAAGAAATGGAGGAAGGGAGGAGGATTGTGGATATTAATATACAGTAAAACCTCTCTATACCGACCGCTCCACAGATCGACCGCTCCACATATCGACTACTCCCCTATATCGATCACTTTATTTGGTTCCCAAGAATACCATAATAGGATATTCAAACTCTCTAAACCGACCACTTAAAGTTGGTCCCAAGGTCGGTAGATTAAGAGAGGTTTTACTGTATACCTATATATACACACACTAATATAGAATTTACATACATATACCGGTGGGAGGTTATGGGTTCGAACCCCAGCCAAGTCAAAGCAATGACTTAACAAATTGCTACTTGTCACTACTTAGATTGTCACTACTTAGATTGTCACTACTTAGATTGTCACTACTTAGATTGTCACTACTTAGATTGTCACTACTTAGATTGGCACTACTTAGATTGTCACTACTTAGATTGTCACTACTAAGATTTGCACTACTTAGATTGTCACTACTTAGATGGTCACTACTTAGATTGTCACTACTTAGATTGTCACTACTTAGATTGGCACTACTTAGATTGGCACTACTTAGATTGGCACTACTTAGAGTGGCACTACTTAGAGTGTCACTACTTAGAGTGGCACTACTTAGATTGTCACTACTTAGATTGTCACTACTTAGATTGCCACTACTTAGAGAGTCACTACTTAGATTGTCACTACTTAGATTGTCACTACTCAGATTGGCACTACTTAGATTGGCACTACTTAGATTGTGACTACTTAGATTGGCACTCGGCATTAATAAGATAGGGCAAGGACTGGTTTGCTCAGTGTCAGGATGATGTGATTGGGTCATGGGTCATGATGCGAACAGGCTGGTCTCCCAGTGGGGCAGCACTATAAAGTCGCTATGAGTGTGCCTTTCTAAGGCAGTACTCGTCCTGATGTGCCCTTTTAAAACGCCAAAGAAACCAAACAAATAGACTATTTTTCCTGCAGTGAATGGCAATACAGTTGGTGTTCTCTGTGGCGGAGTGGTTAGAGTGTTACTTTTTTCTAGGTTGGAATCCTAATCTGAAGGTTGGTGGTTCGATTCCCCATGCCCCCCCACCTCCGCCAATTTGGATTTCCACCACAGTGTATAACTTACAGTGTCATCAAAGGCCAGTTGATCTCATACCATCTCTATGTGGTGTGGGAGCTTAAAAATCCCTTGGGTCGATAAAAGTGTAGGCTCGGACTTTCTATCGACAAACTGTCTAATTGTGAAAACAAGTCTATTCAGACTTATCCATAATAGGCAGTATAAATCTTCAAGAAGAAAACAAAAGAAACAAAACAGTTGGGTAGCAGTTAAGTGAGATGGACGCACAGTGGTGGCGCCACCTGCCAGGTTGAGTGAATAACCAGGCAGGAGGATTACATATATTCAACATTCTGTTATCTATGTTTGGTTGCTTTTTGGAGTTTTACGCCCTGGCTTCATCAAAGGTCATATCCGTGGCGACTTTTAATAGTACGCACTTGTGGCGACTTCATCGTGCTGACCCACTGTGAGACCTGGGCCGCATTCAGGCTTCGTCTCGGAGGCGCCTGTGACGTGCATGCGGCGGCCATTTTCGAGGCGCTTTTTGTCTCCAACCTGAAAAGGGAGGCGTCTCCGAGACGTCTCCGAGACGCACCCTGAACGGAAATAGGCCAAAAAGCATCGCCGAGACGTCGCTGAGGCGCCTCCGAGACGGACCCTGAACGCGGCCCAGGCAACTGGCAGCATGACCCGATATCCCACACGGTCACATTATCCTGATACTGTGCTAACCAGTCCTTGTCCCATCCGATTAATGCCGAGCGCCAGGCTAGGTAGTGACAAGAATCAATTTTATATGTCATTGGCTTGACTCAACAGGGAATCGAAATCCCAACCTTCTGTATGGGAAGTCTGCATTCTACCGATTCTGTGACCGCCTCCAGTCCCATTATATATGCAGTGAAACCTCGGGTTAAAAAAAATATATTTCATTCCGAAATGTTGTTGGTAAAGCAATTTGGTTGTTAACCGAAACCAATTTTGATATAAGAAACAATGGAAAATGGATTAATCCGTTCCTGATCCAAAAATGAAAGCTTTTTTTGTACCTTGAATATGCATATCATCTTTCATAAAATGAATGAACAATAATTAAGAATAAAATAAACAATGTAATTTCATCTTACATGTATACATGTACTTGATAGTGTAAACGGAAGGTGGAGAGTAAGAAAGAGGGGAGAGACTGTTTGGAAGGGGCAGCCCCCTCCATCAGATTTAAGAACATCAGGTAACTGAAATTCTGGATTTTGTTTCTCAAACATCTTGGGTTTATTTCTGTTTTCTCTTTCTTTCCATTATTCGAGTCAGTAAACCGAGAATGCGTTCGGAAACCGATACACTTTTTATTAGAAAAATATGTTTGTGAACCGATTTGTTCGAAAAGCGAGCTGTTAGAAAACTGAGGATTCGCTGTATTTGCATATGTCCTTATACATCATACACATCTCCCAAAGAGCCCTACCTGAAGAAAAGGACCGCGATGCAGGCTCCAATGGCTGGTCCAACCCAGTACACCCAGTGATTGACCCAGACATTCCTCACACCAATCATCAGAACGGCCGGGCCGAAACTGCGGGCAGGGTTCATTGAAGCGCCTGATATGTCCATTCTGTTATACAAAGTGGAAACAAGAGCACAACATGTTGGTTTTAAGGTGAATTGTGTAAGTTACCCAGCAATGTATATAATCTACACTGCGATGTCGTAACCAGAGCGTAACCACTCAGCTAATTGTAAATGGCTTGCAGCTAAGGTAACCTAGTTAAAGCGAAAATAATTTATCTCAGAAGGTGATAGAAATCCAAAACCATCGAACTATGCAACTTTGAAATGTCTTCCTTGGTCAGATTTCTCAGTACTAGGCCATATGCTTGAGTTTATATGGCGTACACTCAAGGAGTTGGCCCAAGGGAATCACACAACGTCTGCACACCAACAGATCAATCTAATAATATACTAATGTAAACAAATTATAGAAACTCAAAACCATCGGACTACGCAACTTTGAAATGTCTTCTTTGGTCAGATTTCTCAGTACTAGGCCATATGCTTGAGTTTCTATGGTGTACAATCAAGGAGTTGGCCCCAGGGAATCACAAAACCTCTGCGTGCCACTAGATCAATCTAATCAGTGCACCAGTATCTATGGTTCTCTGCGGCTGAGTGGTTATAGAGTGTCTGACAGTTGTTCTAGGTCAGACTCCTAATCTGAAGGTCAATGGTTTGATTCCCGATACCATCACCTCTGCCAATCTGGATTTCCACCACTGTGTATAACTTACAATGTCATCAAAGGCCAGTTGACCTCATACCATGTTTACGTGGTGTGCAAGGCTTAAAATCTGTTGGGTTGGTAAAAGTGTAGGCTTGGGCTTTCCATTGACCAACTGTCTAATGGTGAAAACAAGACCATTCAGACGCATCCATGATAGGCAGTATAAATCTTCCAAGAAAATGGAAATATACTGATGTCAACAAATGACAGAAACTCAAAAGCATTGGGCTATGCTAAGTGTATGGTTAGCAAACCGGAAGTATGCCTACCCTGCCAGGATGCCCACGACGACGGCAAAGCCGATGCACAGCGGGTAAATCACGTCATTGGCGTCCGTGTTGACGGCCGTCATGAGGATCGTCGTGACGAGCATCATAGTTAGCCCAATCTCCGCCAGGAGCGCCAGGCCGGGCGGGACGCCGGCAGGCAAAGTGTGCGCCGCTCCGCCAATCAGCGCGAATTGGGTCAAGTTGTGCGGGTTGGCGAGCGCATCTACCGGCACGTAGGACAGCGTAATCTGCGTGTGGGAGAATCAGAAGGGGCGTAATCGATTAATCGACTCTGGTCACCCGATCCACTTTTTGGCGCATACCCACATCCTTCAGACTCGGGTCGAATAATCAAATATGCTTCTCCACGCTCGGGATGACAAAAAAAGTGGCCCTTTTATTTGTTTTTTAATAGCCGATATAATTACCTCAAAATATGATTGAAATATTGTTATGATGACATAGTTTAGTGATATTTCTATTTAATTAATCTAGGTTATGTATGACTGGTACCGGTGGCTGTTATCCTGCAAGACGGTACCAGCACAAATGTGATGTCATTGCTCCTTGCAAATCTGAGCCAAGAGGTGGGTTACTGGGATCAGGTTGTTTTGCACACGGCACATGTATTTGTCGACTACACTCCCGGTGTTCTATTTGAAATTCTGACGACTCGGGTGACCCAAGTCGCCCGGGTCGTGTTAATCGATTACGGCCAAGAAGGCAAAAGCGCTCAGCAGCTTTCAGTGTAGATAACAGATTCACCCCGTACTGCAGTAGCCTGCATAGCGGTAAAGAACAACCCTATATAAAAGCTGGAAAAAATATCTACATGTTGGGTAAATGAAATGAGCAGATAAATTCTTAATTTACGAAGCAAAATATACACATTTTAATATTTACCCGGTAGTTTTCATTTGAAAAATATAATAAAACATGTAGTTTAATGGACTTTAAAAGTGAAATCAATAGCATTCTATGGTCACCATCTTATCTTTTTGCATTCTCTCCCATTTCACCTACTCTGTGCCGATATAAGTAGCCATTTGATACTGGAACCATGGATTCTACTTCCTGTTCCACACTAAAGCTACTTTGCGTGTATTTAGACTACATTGTCATTCACCCCTATTGCAAGTGCAGGGTGAATCTTTTATCCACATTCAGTGGTAGACGTTGTTTATTCACAGTTGGTTGGTTGTTGGAGTTTTATGTCTTGTCAACATCTAAGGTCATATCAGGACGGGTATATAACCATACACCTACATTCATTGGACTTGTAACCTATTAACTGGGACCAAGCAATATTATATGCAGCATTCTGATGGGGTTTACTAAAAACACATGAAAGGCGGTAAAGTGATATTACCAAACTTCATTCTTAGATTAACACTTATATGCCAAGTATTGCTGCAGGAGTTCAATGCTGGCTGAACGTACCCGGGCAGTCACCTAGGATGTGACGTACTAGAGGGTGCCAAATCAGCGTTAACATGTCAATTGTAAATTATATTATTAGTATTATACTTGTAAGGACGCCAAAGTTCAGCTTGCTCTGGGCGCCCACAGCCCTAGGGACGATTATGTGTCTGGTGTAGTTACGCTGTGAGAACATTCTTGTTTTTTTCTGTACATTAGTTGTTTAAGCAGGGGAAATTTCAGTCGTAGACGACTGGTCTTCCTCATTCCACTGCTCCTTGCCCCATCCCAGTAATGCCGAGCGTCTGGCTAGGAAGCGAAAAGTATAAATTCTAAAGTCATTTGTTTGACTCGACCAGGATTTGAACCCACGATCGCACGATCTACCACCACAGGACGCTCTAACTCATTCGGCCATCCCACATGAAGCCGAGTTCCTTAGGAATCATCATCACTCACCCGAGCCCATCCAGCACCCACCACAGCACCAAGGAGTTGGGACAAGAAGTAGAGGAAACCCTGGACTGGGGTGCAGCCTCCAGCCAGAACCACTGCCAGCGTCACCGCAGGGTTCATGTGACAACCACTGTCAGAAAGACACAATCAATAAATGTCAATGATTTTCACCCTGCTAGCAATGTTAGAATTATGTTGTTCTTGTTGTAAATATATCTATTCTGAGGAATAAGTATTTTGTTAGTGCCAAAGCACTGGTCTTCCACCCATTTTTCCAATCAGGATTATTTATACAAAAATGGTATATAGAGTACGGTATACCATAACTGTTGAACAATGAACAATTTGCAGCATATACCACAATGAAATCCTGTAATGCACAAGTTCCACAGTATAGACATTTATATAAGATTACATTTGATCCATTCTTCTGTTGTGATCTTAACATGAACATTTTGAAATAATCTGACTGCTGTTATAGCCTGTAAAAAAAAGTAAAGTAAAACCTCTCTAACCGACCACCTCCAGAGATCCACCACTCCCCTACATCGGTCGCTTTATTTGGGTCCATAAACCATATTCTTCTAACTCCTTAAACCGACCACCTCCCTAATTGAACCACTTAAAGACGGTCCCAAGGTCGGTCGATTTAGAAAGGTTTTACTGTAATGTGACTAGGATGTACTACCCGGATGTCTCCCCCTTTTGAACATTTCTTTGATTATGAAGAACATTAATGTTTATGAACCGTCCCTGAGTATATCATGTCTGAAAACGAATGGGAGAAATACTCCTACTTTCACTACTCCACTGGGGATTTTACACACAGAATATAATTATATATCTACATAATATATATATCTACATAATATATACCCCGTTAAACCAAACTTGAAGGCACCCTAGAAATTTGTTTGGATTAACCGATCATTGGCTTAACCGCGCTTTGGCTTCGACTTTGACTTGGCTTTGACAAAAACGCGGATGCATTATGAATGTAATATGTATGTGGATACTTTGATTTTAGTTTTTTTATGTATATACAGTATAACCCCGTTAAACCAAGCTTGGTTAACCCAAACAATCAGTTAATCCAAACGTTTTTCGGCGGCCCAGCAAAATACTACCATTTATCATATAAAAAAGTTGGGGGGGGGTGGTCTCAGATGACCTTATAACCACAAAAAACGTTTGGTTTAACCGTACCGGAAGTGGCCTGGGGTCCGACAATATTTTTTGGGTTAACCGATAGTTTGGATTAACCAACTTTGGTTTAACCAACGTTTTTATATGATAAATGGTAGTATTTTGCCGGGCCGCCAAAAAAAGTTTGGATTAACCAATTGTTTGGTTTAACCAAGCTTGGTTTAACTGGGTTATACTGTATATACATATCATTGGGCCCAGATAAACATAATATAGTAACAACAGATCCGACCATAAGTGACCACAGAGATGCAAATCTGACCAATCGCAAGTGATGCCATGGCTAGACAAGGAACTACCTCATGGTTTTTGGAATTGTGTGCGTGAACTCCCAACACTTGTCCCACATAGAAAAATAACCAGGTAGATATTCCCAGACAGGTAGCTGTGGAGTGACAATAACAATAACAATAATAAATAACAAATAACAAATATCCCACTCCACACTGTGCGTTTAATATGAAATCTCAGCCTAATGATTTGTTTGTTGTTTTACACCCTAGCAACATCTAAGGTCATATCAGGACGGGTACCGACTTGTGACAGTGCGCACTCATGGTGACTTTATAGTGCTGTCCCACTGGCAAACCAGGCCGCTGGCACCATGACCTGGTATCCCACTCAGTCACATTATCCTGACACTGAGCACACCAGTCCTAATAATGCCGAGCGCATGGCTAGGAAGCGACAAGTATCAATTTTTAAGTCATTGGTTTGACTTGACCAGGGTTAGAACCGACGACCCCACGATCTACCTGCACGGGAGACGGGCGCTCTAAATCTAATTCATTCGGCCATCCCGTCTGGTCTCAGCCTAATGAAATACTGCTTAAACAAGCAAAACAAAAACACATCTATGAAGTAGCCTTTGGTTGCGCCTGCGCACACCCTTGCTTACCTGATGGGGCCGAGTCCAGCTACCAGGATGGCAATGGTGAAGCCATGTGCCACAGCGACACCTATCGGCGTTCCGGTAACCACAGACAGCGTTCCGACCAGCACAAACACCATCATGGCGAAGGCCTCGGCCAGACACTCCCGCAGATGGGCCTTGTACCAGGGTTCACCTGCAGGGTTTGGATGGTTAGATGGTTGGATGGTTGGATCGTTGGATGGTTGGATGGTTGTTGGAGGTTTACGACTTTATAGTGTGTGCTGTCCACTGGGGAATCAGGCCGCTGACACCATGATCCGATATCCCACTCAGTCACATTATCCTGACACTGACCAGATATAGATCTAAACATCACCAAATCTAAATTTACACTTCAACAAATCTAAATCTAGACCTCTCCAGATCTAGACTTTTCCCTAGTCTTCTCTGGATTTAAGTCTACTCAAGGTCTAATCCTAGTCTTTTCCCAAATTTAAACCTATTCTTCTCCAGATTGAAATATAATTCTCGCTAGATCTAATTCTAAACTTCTCTAGATTTGGATGTATACGTTGTCAAATGGATTTATATTTTCTTTTGAGTAAAGTCTATATTTCTCTACATTAATGTATATGCCTAAATCATGTAGACTTCTAAAGAATTAAATCGAGCTTCTTCAGGTCTAAATGTAGGCTTTTCGAGACATAAATCTAGACATCTTTTCCCAAAGTAGTCTAAATACGGGCGAAAATAGCTTTAGTATGGAACATGAAGTAGAAACTGTGGTTCCATGATCAAATGGCTACATATATTGGCACAGATTTGGTAAAATGGGAGAGAATGCAAAAATCCCAGATGGCGTCCATAGAACGCCGTCGATTTCAATTTTAAATCGTATTAAACTAGCTTTTTTATTATATTTTTCAATGCAAAGGTAGCAGGTAAATATGAAGACATCTACAAAGAATAAATGATGCTTCTTAGATTGTGAAATTAGGCTCTCATAAAGACTGAGTTCATTAGCCCTATTTTTCGACCGTTTTGATATAAGGCTGGTCTTCACCCGTGTACTACAAGTACCGGGTGAATCTGTTATCTAGATAGGAACTAGATAAAGGATTCACCAGGTACTCGCAGTACACAGGTGAAGACCAGCCCTATATAAAAACGGTAGAAAAAGCGGGTTAATGAAATGAGAGCCTAATTTCACAATCTAAGAAGCAACAATTATTCTTTGTAGATGTCTTCATATTTCCCTGCTACCTTTGAGTTGAAAAATATAATAAAACATCTAGTTTAATAAGATTTAAAAGTGAAATCAATGGTGTTCTATGGCCGCCATCTTGTCTTTTTGCATTCTCTCCCATTTCATCAACTCTGTGCCGATATAAGTATTCATTTGATACTAGAGGCAGGCATTCTACTTCCTGTTCCATACTAAAGCTATTTTCGCCCGTATTTACACTATGTTGTCGTTCACCCATCTACTACAAGTACCGGGTGAATCTTTTATCTAGATAGGAACCAACTAATGACAGCCTTGTAGCTTTGTGAAATTAGGCTCTCATAAATACTCATTTCATTAGCCCGATTTTTCGACCGTTTTTATATAAGGCTGGTCTTCACCCCTGTACTGGAAGTATGGAGTTAATCTTTTATCTAGGACAGGACCTGCCACTTGGGAAGTGGATACTTTGACAACTTGTGTCATATGTAGGGAAATATATGCAATTTTGCTGCGACCGACAATGCGCAGGAATATTGCAGTGTTGGTTGATTGTTGGTGGTTTATGTCCTGGCAACATCTAGGTCATATCAGGATGGGTACCGACTTGTGACAATTCGCACTCATGGTGACTTTATAGTGCAGCCCCACTGGAAAATCAGGCTGCCAGCAGAATGATTCGATATCGCACCCAGTCACATTATCCTGACACTGAGCTAACCAAATCTTGTGCTATCCTACTAAAACTGAGCGCCAAGCGAGGAAGCAACAAGCATCAATTTTGTAAGTCATTGGTTTGATTCAATCGGGAATTGAACTCCCAATATCCCGGATGGGAGGTCTGCGCTCTACCGATTCGGCCACTGCGCCTGGAAGCTTGTAGTGATGTTGGACGTTGGGTGGGGGAGCCACCGTCAGCATCAGGCAATAATAGGGTATAGATTTGTTAGTTTGCAAGCATCCAATCCCTGAAACAAAACACCTATCTTTGTTTGTTTGCTTGGGGTTTACATCTTAGCGACATCCATGGTACTATCCGCATGGGTACCAACTTGTGACAGTGCGCACTCATGGCGACTTGTATAGTGCTGATATCCCACTCAGTCACATTATCATGACACCGACCCAACCAGTCATGACCCTATCCTAATAATGCCGAACGCCTGGCTAGGAAGCGACAAGAATCAATTTTATACGTCATTGGTTTGACTTGACTGGGATTGAACTCCCCGATCTCCCGCACGGGAGGCTTGCGTTCTACATATTCCGCCACCGTGTCCGGTGAGCAAGTCTAATGAAATTGGACCAGTGAGCGGTAGGGATTTCACGTGACACCAGTCTACCCCTACACCTGCGACACATATACCCCCTGCCCCCCCCCCCCCACACACACACACACACTACGGCTCACACCACTCACCAGGCATGATGTGGGAGAAGGCTCAGTTCCGACAAGGTAACAATCATCTACCCCATCAGTCAGACCCGGTCATTCCTCACCCGGACAAGTAAATATAGTATGTCATCTGTTGAGGCTACATTACGATTTGTCTGTGTACACAAAGGGAGCGAGCATGGAGAAAAACAAACCGGACAGGTTGGAATGGGGTGAGGGGGAGGGGGGAGGGGGAGTGGCATTCGATCACCACTCATTATTAGCTCGGCCATAAAGACCTCGCTGAGGGCACAAATCATAAATGTTCCAAGGACCTTTTTTTTCTGTGTTCGATTTTCAATAGTTACTTATAATTACATTTCTCATCATCTTTTGATATTACCATTCGCGTAGTATTGAATCAGGTAGATGGTTGGATGGTTGTTGGGTGAAGTTTTTATGTCCTGGCAACATTTCAGGTCATATCAGTCATATCAGGTAGCGAATTGTGACAGTGCGCACTCGTGTCAACTTTAGAGTGCTGCCCCACTGTGAAATCAGACTGTTGGCACCATGACCTGATAACCCAGTGAGTCACATTATCCTGACACTGCGGTAGCCAGTCATTATCCTATCCTAGTAATGCCAAGCACCAGGCTAGTAGTGGTAAGTGACAAATATCAATTTAGTAAGTTATTGGTTTGAGTCGACTTGGAATCGATCGCCCGACCTTCCACACGGGAGGTCTGCGCTCTACCAATTGAGCTACCGCGTCAGGTGAGTGAGGTAGAAGGTTTACCTCAGATTTCAGTAAAAAAGTAACTACTTTTCTATTGTTGGTGTTCCATCTCTATAGCCAACAGAGGATTCTGATGTATCTATTTAGGGATTGTATGTGGTGACAATGGTGGTGGTGGTTTTGCTGCTGGTGGTGGTGGTGTTGCTAGTGGTGTTGCTGGTGGTGGTTGCTGATGATGTTGCTGGTATTGGTGGTGGTGCTAGTGGTATTGCTGGTTTTGGTTGTATTGCTGGTGATGGTGGTTTCTGGTGGTGGTGTTGCTAGTGGTGGTGTTGCTGGTGTTGGTGATGTTAGTGGTATTGATGGTGGTGTTGATGGTGGTGGTGGTAGTATTGCTGATGGCGGTGTTCCTGGTCCTGGTGTTATTGCTGATGGTGGTGTTGCTGGTGATGGTGGTGGTGGTGTTGCTGGTGGTGTTGGTGGTGGTGGTGTTGGTGGTGATGGTGGTGGTGGTGGTGGTGTTGCTGGTGGTGTTGCTGGTGGTGTTGGCTGTGATGTTGGTGGCAGTGTTGGTGTTGGTGGTGTTGCTAGTGATGTTGCGGGGTATTGGTGGTGGTGGAGGTGTTGGTGGTGGTGGAGGTGTTGGTGGTGCTGGAGGTGTTGGTGGTGGCAATGTTGGTGGTGGCAATGTTGGTGGTGGTGGTGTTGTTGGTGTTGTTGGTGTTGTTATTGGTGGTGTTGTTGGTGGTGGTGTTGTTGGTGTTGGTGGGGGTTCTAAGGTGCTGATAAGATAAGATACAATGGTGTTTGCGGGAGGGGAGGGTGTGAATTGTGATCGTGGCGTTTGTCCTTTTACAATAGTAAGTGGGACATATTTTTAGCGGTACTATCACAGTTCATAATAGGGGTACTAAATCACACACAAAGCTATATATATATACATTAAATACGGTTATATGTCACAATGCGATACGGGCTACGCATTACCGGGGCCTTTGGTGTGTGGCTCGTGAATGATTTCATTATTCAGTATTGCACGCCCGCAACCCCTTCGGGAGGTCGTTGGTTCGAAGTCTAGACCGAGTTAAATTAAAGTCCTAGAATCAAATTGTGCCGACTGTAACAACTGTCATTACTAGATTACTAGGATAGGACAATAACTAGTTGGGGGGTTAGTATCATGGAAATGTGACTGAGTGAAATATCTTATCATGGTGCTAGCGGCATGGGATCACAGTGAGGCAGAACTATAAATTCGCAATCAGAGCATATTCTCACTCATCCTTATGGGATCTAAGATGTTGCAATGAAAGGGTCTTTATTCAGGAGAGAAAATTGTTTACTCGTTTTTCGACATTTGACCGTGAACAGGCTATTTTGACAATTGCTGCTTGGAGTAAGATGGTTGGTTATTGGAGATTTATGTCCTGGCAACTTCTAAGGTCATATCAGGATGTGTACCGACTTGTGACAGTGTGCATGCATGGGCACCTTTACAGTGCTACCCCACTGGGAGACCAGCCTGCCAGCACCATGCCCCGATAACCCACTCAGTCACATTATCCTGACATCAAGCCAAGCAGTCCTTGTCCTAATCTATTAATGCCGAACACCTGGCTATGTAATGACAACTATCAATTTGATAAGTCATTGGTTTGACTAGGCTGGGATTCGAACTCCCGACCTTCTGCACGGGAAGCCTGCGCTCTACTGTTTCGGTCACTGCATCCGGTGGGATAATAACTTGAGAGTAAATGACCTTACATGTTGCCAGAACGTAAAGGACCAATAAATAATGTACGTATATAATCCTAAATATATCTATATACATAGACAAACATAATATAATTAGTGTGTGGGAAACCATAGATTTACGAGGCGTAGCTGTGTAAGTCCATTGAATCTAGACTCTCCCTTTCGGTACGCGTTGCTACATAACCATCCTACAATGTAATATATGTACGTCGACTGGTACACGCAGGTTACAGAGTGTAACTAAGGCAACGAGGACAGTAAATAAAATCAGTCGTTAACTAGAACTCAAGGTGTTAACTCGTATCTTAGATGATGTCAGATGTGGTTTACCTGACAAGGAATAATGGCACATTCAGGATTAAAACCCCCATTGCCATTGAACTTGGAGGGTAATATCAATCTGAACTGGACCCAATGGATCGATTCATATCGGATTTACGCAATAGCAGCAGGAGTAGCTGCCAAGTCTGAAAAGGTTCAGTGTTGCGTGTTCCTTCACGTTGCAGGGACTGAAGCTCAGAAGATTCATAGGACATTCGATATTGAAGTGGAAGACAAAGACAAAATTGCAGTATTGATAGAAAAGTTTTGAGTTTATTGCGAGGGAAAGACAAACATTACAATAGTAAGGTACCAATTTAATTCACTAAACCAAACAAGCGAGACGATGGACATGTATCTTAGGAATCTTCGAAACTGTGTTTCGTATTGCCAATACGGTTCGTTGGAGGATTCGCTGTTATGTGACAGGATACTGTGCGGGGTGAGAAGCAAGACTCTATGAGATCGTTTATTACAAACAGATAATTTATCCCTGGAAGTGTGCATTAATTTGTGTCGATTGAGTGAACACAATTTAATTAGTGACAGAGCAAATATTCTGTAGAGTGAGACCGTCGATGCAATTTCAAGGCTGGATAGCGAGGTGACATCACAGCGACGTTCGGCACCATGGAAACGGACGTCACAACATCAAGCATACCGTTCAAGTAATGTAACGGCCAAGTAACAATTGTGGATATCAACACTACCAGGGGCGGTGTCCTGCCAAGGATAAACAATGCTCCGGTTGCGGGAGGACTGGACATTTCATCAGGAGTACCGCGGTGAATGAAATAACTGTGAATCGTCACGACGAACAAGATGACTGGAACAATGGATACGAGGAAAGCAGCACACACGATTTGTTCGTCGGTGCGGTGAATAGCGACAACGGGAAGAAGGAAGGGCTTTGGTACGTGAGTGTGAGAATCAAAGACGTCGTGGTCGAGTTTAAACTCGACACAGGATCAGAGGCTAATATAATCCCGAGGGGATTGTATAACAAGATAGGTGGGATGGCCATATCTCCACCTCGTTGCAATCTAGTCACATACACAGGACAATGGATACAGCCAATTGGTGAGACGATGATCGACGTGCATGGAAAAAGGTTCAAGTTTCAAGTGACAGAAGAAGGCAGCCCCCTACTTGGGAAGAGTGCTTGTGTTGCGCTCAACCTATTTATGAGGGTAGACTCTATCTCCGACGGCCCAGATCCTAGGAAAAGCGCTACGGATTTGGTAAATATATATCATTGCTACCCGGGGCTCAGAGAAGACAGAAGCAGAGGTTGGGAATAACACAACTTTATTTCCATGACAGACAGGGTAACTGGTGGAGTAGTTGAGTTCTACTTCTTACAGGTATGAGTGGCCGGTAACAGGGCCCGACATGGAGAAGAAGTTATGGTATTTAATCAAGTTGACATTTTAATCATGAGTACAGGACATTTCAAGGATGCGGACCGGCATTTTTCATCAGTCATCAATCCGTCATTAATCAATCACAAAACATTATAACAAACATTAAACAATCATCAAATCTACATCAGGGCAAACATATCAATCATATTAGGGTCAAGTTTTTTCAGTTCAATGGTTTTAGGTTTTTCAAGTTCTTCGTTCATTTTTTGTGCCAGGCCAATACGTGTGTGGTGTGTGGTTATGTGATTGCGGTTATGAGTGTTTTGTTCACTTTTCGAGAGTCGGCTGTGCTGATGTAGGCGCGGTGGGCCTGTGATGCCCATCCGCCGAATCGCTGTACCTCCAGTTTGGTGTTGCCGGAGGCGTATGCCACCGTTGCTGCCGTTTTCCTTATGGCGTGCAGTGTATGTGGTTTCCGCACCCCGAACTGTGTTTGGTTCGCTTTCCATATCCTGGCGATGTACGGTATCGTCATCATCTGCCCATCCGCGGGGAAGACCAGGAGTGGCTGATCTGGGCGCGTGGTGGGGGCTTCCGCGATCATGCTCAGGTAGGCGGCCACTGGGCAGAACATTGGGTTCGCGACTGGGGCCATTGTGAGTTCCCTGGACTGGTTGTTGGCTTGTAGATTCTTCACCCACTTCTGGTGTAGTGGTAGTTTTCCCCTCCTCACTGTTACATCGGCTCGTGTGGTGTGGCGGGTTGGGTCGAATGCCGCGAGTGTTCTTGGGGCCACCTCTGACTGCCTGGCGCCTGTGTAGTACATGATTAGTATCGCGAACGATACTACCCGATGTTGTGGTGTTGACTGTAGGGAGGCTACCACGTTCTTGATTGTTGGTAGTGGGACGTTCCTCGACGGTCGAGGTGTGTGCGCCTTCGACCGCTTCAGAGCGTCCATCGCCAGTTTTACTCTTATGTCGTCCAGCGGGGCCGTATCGGCGTGCTGGAGGCGGAAGTACATCCTGATGTGGGAGACTGTGTTGGTGACTGATGATGGGCACTGTCGGGCCGCAGTTTCTTCTATCCAGCAACGCACTTGCAGCACTGTCGGTGCCAGCTGGTTTATGCTGTACTTGGTGCAGTGCTGCTCGTACGCTGCGACGGCTGAGTGGTAATTCACCCATGTGACTGGTGCTCTTGCCTCTGCCTGTCGTGCCTACGCGGCCTGTATCAGCTGTCGGTACTGTGGGTCTGAAGGAAACGACATTGTTAGGTTGTTCATAGTTGGTGAGGACATGGACGGCGGCCTGGTTATCGCACATGACTCGTATGTGGCCACCTCGATCACTAGGCTTTATGAAGGTGGGTAGGGCTATGATGACGTTCATAGCCTCGAGATGGTTTATGTAGGTGGCCTCGTGTGCAGTGGCGGCGTCGTGGCGGCGTCTTGGAGCTGCATGGAGTATGCCCTTGTATCGTCGGCTCCACCAATCCCACCCATACACGCATCGACCTCTATGGTCCTGTGTGGGTTGTTGGGGGGGATGATGTAGGTTCCGTTCCAATCCCGTGCAAACTGTGGGAACCATGCGAGGTCTGCTCTCATTTCGTCGGTGACTGGGGTTCTGTTGGCTGTCATGGCTCGTAGTGCATCTAGTAATCGACCGACAAATATTTGGGCGGGCTGTACACATTTCGACAGGTGAAAGAGGCGACCTAGTATGGGCTGCAGTTGCTTCCTTGTGACGGTCTCCTTTCGGATGGTAGCATTCACCTGTCTTATGGTTGCCTTGATTTTTTCCTGCGGGATGGTGAGGGTCATCTGTGGGGCGTCTATGGTGATGCCGAGCCGTGGGACGACTGGGGCAGGGGGCTGAGTGTTTGCGACGGCCTCGGGGAGCCCCAGTGACCGAAACAGCTGCCTGGTGGTGTTGAAGTGGCGTGTGGAGACGTGTATGTCAGGAGCGACTACTATGAGGTCGTTGAGGTACATCAGTGCGGTGATCCCTTGTTGGCGTAGCATGTAGACGACCGCATCAGCCACCCTTTGTATATGGCAGCTTGAGCCACGGGCGCCGAACGGGACGGAAATGTCGAGGTAGTATTTCTCGTCCCAGCATGCGCCGAGTAGGGGCCAGTCCAGTGGGCAAGTAACAAAGTTCTTATATGCCCGACTGATGTCCATTGTGAATATGTAACTGGCGCTCCCCATCTGCCTTAATTCGGTGGTGAATTGGTCGACGGTCGGGAGGCCATGGTCACATGTGTCCCCCAGCGCCGTATTTTTTATTATGTAGGCGTTCACTGAGGCGCTGGCTGGGAATGACATGTCGGTTATTATCCTGCGTTTTGTTGGATCCGCCTTCTCGCGTGTCATAATGGGCGAGACATGGTACCATGGAATGAATGGTGGGGCATCATAGGGGCCGTATATGGCACCACAGTCGATCTCGTTGGTGAGGTACTGTTGCACCGACGCTGGATGTTGACGGGCACTGGGGTGGTTGGGGCAGCGGGTGTTGTCCGATATGGGGCCCAGGTAAGCCAGCGGGAAGCCGTACTCGATGAAGTCGACTAACTGTCGGTGATCCTGAGATGAGGTAAGCCTGCTCCTCCACTCGGTGACTTTGAGCACCGAGGGTACCGGTATTCTTGTGGCGATAGCATTTGGTAATCCGGTGGCCTTGACTTTGGCGTAGATGTCAGCTATCGCTAGGGTAAGGTCCGGTGCTGGTTCCGGCCAGTGACATGTCCGATGTCCGGTGAATGCCCCGGGAGCGGGGTCGATGACACTGTCGGGCATGATGGTAGCATCTGCGGCACAATGACGCCTTATCAATTCAAAATCGATATCATCATAGTTTTCGCCAGTGTTGTGTTGGCGGGGCATGCCGCCCTGTTTGTTTATGTTACAGGGCGCATCCGGTTGACGTGTGGTGGGAGGGGTGTGGGTGGGGGCCCATGTGGGCACCCCGGCGGGTGTTTTGTTCGCCGGTGCCACCCCTCCATGTGATGCGGGTTGCCTTTGAGCTGGGCCTGCCTCGAGGTAGGCGGTGGCGTGTTTGTTCTGTTGGTTAGGGTGGCCGGTGCAAGCGACCTGGGGGCGGCTGGGCACCGGTCCCCTCACTTGATTGTTGTTGGAGTGGTTGGTGGCGGTGCCCCCGTGTGTGCGGGAGTCGCGTTGAGGGGGGCGTGGGGCGACGTCGGTGTGTTCGTCATCGCTGCCTCCCATGTGATGTTTGTGGGGATTATCGGCGTGGGCTCGGCGGCTGGTAGTGATGGTGGGGGGGGGGGGCTTCTGATCGCGGTGCTGCTGTGTGTGTTGTGAGTGTTGTAATGGCGAGATCTGAGGATTGTTGGGTGGTGGCGGCACTTGTAGCTTGTGGTATTGTGGCGTGTGTGTGGCTGTGATCTCTCGGGGCGGGTGGTTTTGTTTGTTCTAGATTTGTATGGAGGTGGTAGCTGTTGCGGGGGGCGGTGCTGGGATGTTTAATTTTTTCATTTTTCGTTTCTAGTCACACTGCCCCCTTTTTTTAGTTTTTTGAGTAATCCCTGTTCTTCCTACGACATTGTTGTTTGGTGTGGTCATAGTATGTATGGGTGGTTCTGTAGCAGAACGTGCAAGCGTGTACAACATCGTTCACGCCATCTGCGTGATGTTGCTGGTTGCAGCGGCGTCCCGAGTTATATGTTTGACACGGGTGCTCGTTGGAATCCGCCTCGATGCGGCCTCGTGCTACGGTCCTGTTGTCGTAGCTTCCGTTGGGGTATGCCCTGTTGTCCTTAAGTGTGGAGGAGTTAGGCTGGTTAGTGTAGCAGTATCGCATTCGGTCGTTTTGCATCACTTGCCACTGTAACCATCCCAGTTTATTTTTCTCTATCCTGTCAAATACCCTCTGGGACCATGCCCTGACTGCGGGCCATGGGCATATCATGCCATCCTCCGTAACACAGCGTAGATGCTCGAACATATCGGGGAAGTCAGCGGGCTCGTACGCGCCTACATCATCTAGCATTGACATGTACGCACACATATATTCACGTTCGCGGTCGAGCTCGTCGTCGCGCCTGTCGGCTTGCAGCTCCATTTGCTGCCACGGGCGTGGCCTGCCAGGTGCGTTTGTACCCGTCCTTAGCTGGTGGACTTGTCGTTGTGGGCAATCGTGCTCCGGGTGTCGGGGCGGTGGGTCGACCTCGTCGTCCTGATCGTCGTCTTCGGAGGAGACGGGATGGGGCGCCCTCGCCCTGGGCACTGCTCGCTGCTGGGGCTGTTGTGGTTGGGGGGCCCTAGGTAGTGGTGTGGGCGGCCTAGGTGTCCTCAAGGTGGGGGCCGGGGCCCGCGGCATCGGGCGGTCGGGCGGTGTGGCCTGGTCGGGGCGGGTGATATGAACCACCAGCTGCTGGAGGGTGTCCCGTACGGTGGCCATCTCCCTCTCCATGTTGGCGACCTTATGTTGGATGTCGGTGGAGGGTGGCCGTCGGTGCGGCTGTGCCGCCGGTGCGGCTGTGCTGCCGGTGGGTAGGAGGCATCCGACTCGGTGTCCGAGTCCTGGGGTGCCGCCGGGGGTGGCAGGATGTCGTCGAAGGATGGGGCGGCCGTCCTCGGCGTGCTGCTATGCGTCTCATGGCTGTCCCATAGCTGGGCGGGCAGAGTGGATGAGGACCCGGCGGCCAGCCGTGAGAGTTTGGCCGGCCGGCCCCTGCTCCTCTTCTTGGATGAGTTGCTGAGCCTGGGCATGGTGGTAACGTCTAAGAAGAAGTGTTGCTGCTATGGTGGGCCGGGTGCGACTGGCTGTGCCGGGCTCACCGGGGGAGTGTGGGGGTTGTTGGGAGGTCGAAGATGATTGGTTGAGGGGTTGGCCAATGGGACAGCCTGATGTGAGTGGCAGGTGGGAGGGGCTGCTTCCCAGTTCTCTGTGCCCCAGCAATGACAGCAAATGAGCGTCACCCGCTCATTTAACCCAATGATGTATTCACAGGGATCGGTAAAATAAAAGTAGATGCGCATATTCATGTTGATAAAAAAGTATCCCCAGTTATTGATGCCCCCAGACGGATACTGCATGCTATTAGATGTACGTAAGGAATTAGATAGAATGTTAGCGTTGGGAGTGATAGTAAAGCAGACAGAACCAACTCAGTGGGTTAGTTCGATAACTATTGTCAGGAAACCAGGGAAAATTAGAGTATGTCTAGATCCAACTAAGCTAAATAAAGCTATATTGCGAGGCGCATATCCAACCCGTACTATAGAAGAAGTTGTTGCCAATACGCATGGGGCACAATACTTTTCAGTTCTTGATTCTAATAGTGGGTATTGGCAGATTCATTTAGATGAAGAGAGTTCCAACCTATGCACATTCAATACACTGTGGGGTCGGTACCGGTATACACGTTTACCGTTTGGAATTAAAACAGCTGGTGATATTTTCATTGAAGAGATGAATGGCATACTGGGAGATTTAGATGGGGTGAATGTAATTACTGATGACATTCTAGTCTATGGAAACATGATTCAAGAACATAATACTAGACTTCGGGCAGTTTTGGACAGGGCCAGAAAATTCAACCTAACACTGAATCCCAAGAAATCTAAAATATGCCAATCTCAGGTTAGCTATGTCGGTCATTTACTGACATCTCAGGGCATGTTGCCCAATAAGGAGCGTGTGCAGGCAATTATTGACATGCCGACACCTGGTGATAAGAAGGCTGTGCAAAGGTTTTTGGGAATGGTGGGTTACGGCAGTAAGTTTATTCCTAACATGGGTGAGCTAGCCAAACCATTACGTACTGTGCTTAGCAAGGATGTAGCATGGCACTGGCAACAGGAACAAATGGATTCTTTTGCCAAACTTAAGGAATTGCTTACCAAGGCCCCTGTATTAAAATATTTTGATGTTAAGCAAGATATTGTATTGCAAGTAGATGCTTCTAAGACTGGACTAGGTGCAACATTATTTCAGGACAATAAACCTGTAGCCATGGCGTCGAAAGCTTTAGATAGAACACAATCAAATTATGCTGTAATCGAAAAAGAATTGTTAGCAATATGCTTTGGGTGCACTAAATTCCATGATTATATATTCGGCAAAGAAGTGACAGTCCAAACAGACCACAAACCACTAGTAGCTATTATGAATAAGTCTATACATACATTGTCATCTAGAATGCAATGCATGAGGATGAGACTCCAGAATTACAACATACGAGTAACACACATTAAAGGCATGCTGATGTACTTTGCAGACGCGCTGTCCAGAGCTCACACCACCTTGACTACACCTGACAACTTGTTTGATGATGAGTTCACAGTGGCAGAGATTGGATTGGGGAGTGATGGTGTGACGAGGGTACGACAGGAGGTCAAGAAAGACAATACGTTACAACGAGTCATAGACTTGGCAAAGCATGGTTGGCCCACTCGTAATAATAATCTCAGCCCCACGGTAAAGCCATTTTTTACCTACAGAAACAACATTACAGTCCACGATGACCTAGTGTTGAAAGACAATCGGATTGTTATTCCACGTACATTACAGACAGAAATGTTGCACAAAATACATGAATCACACTTAGGTATCGTTACGTGTAAACAATTGGCACGTGAAACAGTTTTTTGGCCAGGGATGAGTAGTCAAATAGAAGACCTAGTATCCCGTTGTCAAATTTGTCAGGAATACAGAAACACACAGCTTTCTGAGCCGCTGAAGAGTCATCAAATAACATGTATCCCTTATCACAAGGTCGGGGTAGATTTATTTTTTGTTGAACATAGCACTTTTATATTAATAATGGATTATTATTCTAAATTCCCAGAGATAGTTGAACTAACCACCACAACTAGTAAATCTATAATATGCGCATTAAAGCAGACATTTTGCAGATACGGTATTCCCAAAGTAGTGGTATCTGACAATGGACCACAGTTTAGCAGCACGGAGTACTTGCAATTTGCACAGGAGTATGACTTACAACCAATTTTTTCGAATCCATTATTTCTTCAAAGTAATGGACAAGTTGAGAGGTACGTTCAGACTGTTAAATTACTAATAAAAAAAGCCATGTTAGATAGCAATGATCTGAACATTGCATTATTAAATTATAGAAACACGACGCTACAAGGCATAGGTGCATCTCC
The DNA here is from genome assembly GCA_030323885.1 of Branchipolynoe longqiensis. Lineage (NCBI taxonomy): Eukaryota > Metazoa > Annelida > Polychaeta > Phyllodocida > Polynoidae > Branchipolynoe > Branchipolynoe longqiensis. The sequence continues at coordinate 42,704,567 of CM059192.1, forward strand.
AGCACAGCTGCTAATGTCACATAGGTTAAGGACTAAATTACCTATAATGAACACGCAGCTGCATCCAAAATGTTAATTATCAAAGAAAGCAGAGATAGAAAGTTTACAACAAAACCAGAAGAGGTATTTTGATAAAAATGTGGGACATGAGCACAAACATTTGCAACAAGGCGAACACGTACGATATTTAGATCACACCGGAAAATGGGTTACAGGACGAATTGTTGATGCACAAATGCCTGGTCATGGGGATTATCGTATTATTAATTCACAGAACAATGTAGTACGCAGAAATCGCAAACATATCTTCAAAAGATACGACAAAAATCAGACACATCAGCACAGACATGAACGATTGGCAAATGGCAAGCAAGTTATACGTGAACAACCACAAGACTTTCCATACACAACACGTTATGGTAGGGTTGTTCGCCCGGTATCTAGGTTTGAATAAGCTGATGTGTATTTATCGACATGTATAGCTTAGATTTTACTGTACAGGTTAAGTGTTTGGTAATGTTGTTGTTCGATGCCTAAATTGTATTCATGACAACAGTACTAAATATAATAATTCCATTAACATAACTGTATAGTACACGTCATACCAATGTATAAGTCTTCATATACACCTTTAATCTGTAATGAATTATAATAAAACTAACAAGGAGCGTTGCATAAGTTTGTGCCGACATGTGGTACGACGGACTCACCAATATTTATTGATATGACTAGTTTCTTATCGGCTCATAATGCCAGAGAAGAAGGATAAGTGCTTTCGAGTGACTATTGTTAGGAGTATATTAAGATGTTTGTTGACCGTTATACATTCGACATATAGACTGCACATAGTATTTATAAGTAGTTCATGTATTTGTTGGGGGATTTGGGGATTTATAATATTTAATATATATGTATAATAGTCAATATATATGCAAACTTATTGGAAGGGAGATGTAATACATAGTATGTATAAGTAGTTCATGTATTTGTTGGGGGACTTGGGGATTTATAATAGTTAATATATATGTATAATAGTCAATATATTTGTAAACTTATTGGAAGGGAGATGTAATATATGTATGTCGACCGGTACACGCAGGTCACCAGCTATAACTAGAATGTAACTAAGGCAACGAGGACGGTTAATAAAATCAGTCATTAACTAGAACTCAAGGTGTCAACTCGTATCTTACATACAAAACCAGGTTGAGCTATTGACCTACAACACAGTAAATAATGGACGTATTCGACTGGGCCTTTCTATTCGCATATCAAAATATTTCTTTACAAATTTCTATTCGACTGGGACCGGAAGTGGGTTTCTATACATATAAATCAAATCTGTTTTGTGGCTCCATCCATAAGGTCACATGGTGTCTTTCAAGGTCGCCGATATGGAAAAGTTGAAAGATTCAGATTCAGTACCTTCAGCCGATCAGACCTGTTCTTTTCAACTGTAAATGGCTGCCCTCTATGGGGGCAGCCATTTCCAATGGAAATGAACAGCTCTGATTGGTTCTTGTCGATTGCAAATGGCCAGCCCCATACAGGGCAGCCATTTGCAATGGCAGAGAACAGCTCCGATTGGCTGAAACCACTGAAGCCATTTGACTGGTACTCTTTGCATTCAAAAACCTAGTTCACTACGCAGGTGGGCAGAGCCTAAATTTTGCAGATGGAAAGGTCCCAGTCCAATGCATCCAATGGCCCGCTTTCACAGTTTTCCCTCAGGATTGAACAAATGAAATACAAATACATATATGTAAATATATGTATATATATAGATTAGTTATCCATCATCTATAAGGTATAGATGATGGATAACTGTTGTTTTACCGAGGTATAAGCCTCGGATAGACGTGGGCTAGGGAGAGGGAAGCACATCCGGTCCAGCAATCTTTACCTACTTATTCAGGATAAATGATCCAATAAAATCAACAAAATCTAAGAATGACAATGGTATTAAACTGTGAAGTTTCCTTGGTATAAGCAAACGAATAGACGTGGAAGGGTGTGGTGGGCGGGCCCTAGCCCACGTCTATCCGAGGCTTATACCTCGGTAAAACAACAGTTATCCATCATCTATACCAAGGTAAGATTCGTCTAACTAATCTATTTTACCTCGGTATACAGCCTCAGGCTAGCCTCAGGCTAGGGAGACGTTTACGTAAAATCATTTATCCTGTATATCATGTTAACTATTTAATAACAATTTAACGTACATTGGAATCAATAATCGACAAGATAAGTGGCGAAAGCACAGTGTATTCTCACCTCTTGTAGATCTAGCCTTTCAGTAGCCGTCGGGCCAATGTGCTTGACGTTTCCAATCGTTTGTTATAGTGTGTTGCAAACGATTGTGCAGTTTTCCATCCCGCATGGGCTAGGATCCATTTCACGGATATCCCTAGCAGACGTGCTTTGGATACCATAGCACCTCGTGTTGAGTGTGACGCATATTTGTCCGTATCTATGCCTGCCAACTTCAACGTTGTAATTGTCCATCGTGCAAGCGTATCTCTCGAAATGCCCTTGTGTGGCCGAATAAAGCTTACTAAAAGCTGTCTTGACGTTCTTAAGTCCTTGGTCTTGGATATATACGCCCTAATGGCTGAAACTACACAAAGCTTTGGGTCTTCTGTGAAACTTGTTATATTAATTGTAGACAATGGGTCACCTAATCTATTTGACTTTGACAATTTTGATAAGTCAAATGTGGCCACTTTCTTGTCAATTTCTAGGCCATCTAGTGACAGGGCGACAATAGTCTGTCCTCTGTGTCCTGTCACCAATAATAAAAGCAACGCTACCTTAAAACCTAACTTTCTAACATCTAAATGCCTATTATAAGGCCATTGTTTAAGGAGATCAAAGACAACCGACACATCCCAAAACCAACTATACTTTGGTTTGGGTGGATTCCTCTCATAAATTGATCTAAGAATCCAGTGAATGACATGATGTTTCCCTACAGTTTCATTATTTATCCGTGGAAGGATAACGGACAAAGCACACCTAGCAGCATTAATTGCTCCAAACCCTAAACCTTCGTCTTCCAACATGCGCAAATATCTGCCGACCTGGGAAATGGTCGGCTTCATGGGTTTAACTTTTTTGATTAGGCAATGAACGCCCCACTTTTTTAAATACGTAGTGTACATTTTAACAGTGCCTTTACACCACGCATGCGAAACTATTCTCTGCTGTGTAATTTTGTCTAAACCAAATTGTTTTAAATATTTATTTAAAAAAGGAATGCCAGCAACGGCGTCGTGGACACGTCCCCGCGTTGTTTAAGGGGGCCTTGGTGTGTCAGATTCCCTGGCGATCTTTGGAATCGGAGGCAATCTGTGGCTGTTGCCAATATGCCCGGAAGCCAAGGCTGTGTGTCCCAGTCGGGAACGATTAATATTGTGTGTGCTTTCTCCATCTTTATCTTTCGGGTTACTCGGCTGATCATGCTGAATGGAGAGAAAATATAGTAAAACTTATTTCCCCATAATAGAGAAAACGCATCTATCTGCCAGGCATCCGGTTCTGGATGTCATGAAACATATTTGTCAATTTTAAAGTTATTACGGGAAGCAAATAAGTCAACTTCAGGTTGGCCCCATTTTTGACACACTGTGTTAAATATTCGTGGACTGAGGGCCCATTCTAAATGGACATGGAAATTTCTGCTTTTCTGGTCAGCTAGTGTATTCTGAGTGCCTGGGATATATGCAACAGTTAACCAAACTTTATGTAGTTGCGCCCAATCCCAAATTTGTCTTGCTATTTCATTGCATGGTTTGGACTTTGTCCCTCCCATATTTCGTACATACACCATTGCAGTCGTATTGTCCATCAGAATCCGAACACGTTTACGTGGTACCTTAACAAGGCTTGCAAGACCTAAATAAATGGCCCTCAATTCCAAAACATTAATATGGTCTGAACTTTCATTTTCCAACCATTTTCCCCCTGATGCCACTGTATTACAATGCGCTCCCCAACCTTCTAGTGAGGCGTTGGTAGTAACCACTGTGTTGGGTTCACTCATCCGTATAGGGTTAGGAGAATTTTGAATATTATTAAACCAACAGTTAATATCATTCATTCCATCTTCCGAAATAAACATTTCCTTTCGAAATTACCTTTTGTGTGAGCCAACCCTAAGTTCTTATCTATCTCCAAAGATTTTATATGGGCTTTGCCATATAGAATAGCCGGGGCATATGCTATCAGTAGGCCAACTAGCACGGCGATCTGTCTTATCTTTGGCCTATTTAACGCCACCCGGCGGGTCGCTGTATCGTGAAACTTTATAAGTTTGTTATCAGGGAATGAAACAGTCATTAAGCGGGTGTTAATAATAAACCCCAAACATTTAAGTTTGGTTGTCGGCAAGAAAACCGACTTTTTACGATTTAAATAAAATCCCAGCCTTGTTAAAAGGAAACATAGGTCATTGACAGCTTGCTGACAGTCATCAAACGATTGTGAAACAATAAATGAATCGTCAATATAGGGGAACATAGTGTGACCCTTCCTAGCCATAGCCGAAAAAATCGGCTTCAGTAGTTTAGTAAATAGACGTGGAGCACACTCTGAACCATTTGGCATACAAGTGAATTGGAATAGTGTATCATTCCAAATGAACCTTAAGAATTTGCGGTGTTCTGAAAATATCGGAACTGTGTAATAGGCATCTTGTAAATCTACACTGGCCATCCAGGCCTCAGGTGTAACTAAATCCCTGGCAGTGTCAAGGGAAAACATTTTAAAATGTTGATATTCTACGAGCTCATTTAACTTGGTTAAATCTAAAATCATTCGAATATCTCCGTTAGGTTTAGGTCTGGAAAAAATATTAGAAATAAATTCTCCTGGAGTGTGAACCACCTCCTCAATAATGCCTTTTGATTGAAAAAGTGAAACTTGATCAGATAATGCTTGCTTTTCTAAAGCATCAAATTTATATGGGAAAGGTATCCGTTGTTGTACCGGGACCTCAATAAAGGGGATCTTAACACCAGTTACTATCTCTAAAATGTTTACATCATTAGTAATTTCACACCAATTAGAAAAATAGTTAAAAATGTTTCCAGCACAAAAGTTTCTTACATCTGTCTGTGTCGATTCTGCCACCATGTCTGCTATCCCAGCTGTTTGGGTTGCCGTGTTTATTTGCTGCCTGGGCGCGGGAAAAGTTGCTTTGGGGCAAACTCCTTCCGGAACGGGCGGTTGCCTTCGTTCCAGCTCTGCCTGTCGCCCCGACCTCTGCCTCGTGGTAGATAGCCATAGGAGGTGCCGGACCTGCCAGCTCTGGTTCCGCGACGGAGACGAAAATCCCCTCGCGGTCTTCGGAAACGGGATGTGTTCTCCGCTTTCCTGGATGGTTCCAGGTTCCGGCTGCTCTTAGTTTCCGCCTCTACTTCTTTGAATAGGTAGGGGAGTTGTCCGCCGAACATCTTTCCCTTATCTAAGGGTTTCCCTTTGATGGGCTTGGGAGGAAGAAAGAGTGTGTACTCCTTGCCATCATTATCCATAACTTTCTTGGATCGAGCAACTTCCTTACCAGCTTGTGTGGTGACTGCCTTAAACACATTCTCGTACCGTCTGTAACTCAAGAAGTTACTGGCAGCGGTAAGCAAAGCTATGCCTTTGTCCATGCCTCTGGCTAGTGACGAGAACTTGTTCTCGGTTTGCATTCGGTTCGCCACTGGGGCGACCGTTGCCAGGACTCCAAGAACTGCTTTGTGGACTGTGAAGAGAGCAGTCTCAAATCTCTTCTTTTCTTCATTTAGGTGAATGCCGGCATCCATCTCTTTGACAACACTATCCGGGATACCTTTTATGCCGGATATCTGTTCCGTGATCTTGTTAATAACTTCTGCTGGTTTGAAGGTATTAAAATGACCCTTAATGGTCTCACGCATCATAGTGGTTGTCTTCACTTTCTTTGCCTTCTCCAGTTGGCAACGTTTGCGGACCTTACCACCAATCTTGGCATAAAGGCCGGCTCGTTCGGTGTCCGAGTCCGACTCAGTGGATGACGAGTTGGACGAAGAGTCAGAAGACGAGTGCTTGTTCTTCTTGCTCTTCTTTTTGGTCTTCTTGACCTTCTTCCCCGTAGTGGCTTTGGTGAACTCGTCATCTGACAAACTCAATGCCGGCTTCCGCTTTTTAACTTTAGGATGCGGGATCTCCACTGCCGAATCCGTTTCGAAACGGATACGTCCTCCCAATCCGAATCAATCGGTGGGAGCTGTTGAGTTGGGGCTTGAATGCTTTGCAATTCTCGCATCTTTTGTTCTACCAAACGGTTGACCTGATGTGTTAGGTCACCCGGGTAAGCCGTGTCGTCATCACTCTCTCTATCTGAGAGTAAATCGGCCCCCGGCTGTGGTGACGGGGAGCTGTCCGGTCGGGTGATGTATTGTAGCCGGTAGGCACGCGTCCCTCCGCAGCAGCGGGCGGCGGTTTGTTTCGCTTTGTAGCCATCGGTAGTCTGTAACCAAAAAAGGATAATTATTAAACCGGAATCAACTCAACTGAACACCGAAGTGACGCCAGGTATACCTGAGTTGAGGATCTATATGGTACTGAGTAATGTATTTACACCGTTCTCAGTAGGTTTTTAGGTATCGTAGGTTTTTAGGTATCGAAACCAACCATACGTGGGGTAGGCTTCTAGAACCTCCTATCTCTCTGTCGCGTACACTTCTCCCACCCGCGGCTTCTGTGCCAGCAAGTTGGAGAAAATGCTACGAAACTCAGAGAAACACCTCATTCAAAAGGGGAATATATAAAAGAAACCCAGGATCATCCCCAACAACACCCTCTATTAGGGTCCGAAGGAATCTGCACAGGAGATGTGACCGTGCCAACATCTCTACCCGTATTAAGTTGGGTCGATAGAACCATGGAAACCATAAAGCACAAAGCAATCCTTTGTTCTATCCGTTTCAATATTTCAAACGCTAATCTAGTCCAAATTGGACATACAAAAGTTCTGAACTTTCCAATCTAGATGCTATGTTGCATCATAAACAAGCTTAACCAAAATAATCATGATTACTTACAGTTATGAGCTTGTTGTAGATAAATCCTCCTGGAGCAACTCAACGAGCGTCCTCCGGTCATGAGTTTTTTATGCTAATTGCTGGACCGGATGTGCTTCCCTCTCCCTAGCCTGAGGCTGTATACCAAGGGTAATATATATATATAGTAATATAATATATAAAATATATATATATATATATAGGTTCGGTACAACCTCTCTAACCGACCACCTCCACAGATCGACTACTCCCCTATATCGCTTGCTTTATTTGGCTCCCAACAATACCATTGTAAGCATATTCTAACTCCTTAAACTGATCACCTCCCTAAATGGAAAACTTAAAGTAGGTCCCAAGGTCGGTCACTTTAGAGAGGTTTTACTGTACATACATATATATATATATATATATATATATATATATATATATATATATATATATATAATATATACATATATATGATCAGACCAAGTATGCAAAAAGTAAGTGCAAGACAGTCTCAGAGAAACGCCTGGATAATAAATACACAAATAAATAAATAAATATACCTCACCACCCACCAACACCATCTCTAGTTCGTACCCAAATAGACTGCGTGAATTGGGTTAGGTCTTACGTGGTTTCTCGTCTTTGGGGAAGTCGCTGATGAGAAGTTTCCTGGAGTCCAGGCTGTCCGACGACACACGTCTCTCGGTCATGGCCGACGTCAGGTGAGTCGTCTCCGATGGACTCTGGTTTGCCATGACGACCTATCGAGTGACACTTCTTCCCGCCGCTACTGGTGTGTTGTGTTACACTGTCACTGTGTCAGTGTCACCCGTCGGCCACATACGGGGCACGGGGCACGAGGCACGGGGCACGGGCACGGGACAGGGTGGGGTGGAGTGGAGTGGAGTGGAGTGGCGGCCGGTCGCAGGTAAGCAATGGAAGGCAAAATGAGCGAGCGACACAACCGGCGTGAGTGCACACCCAGACCCAGCCACGACCGGTAGATGTAGCCCGCCTGCTACACCCGACTATCTAGACTGGTCCCGCTTTGGTTGAGCTTACTCTATTATGTACCAATTAACTCTGTCTCAGACTGGAATTGGTGCGTGTGTGTATATATAGATACTGACACTTGTTTCGGCCCTATACTTGATTACCAGTGATCAGTCTACCTGCCAGACAGGATGGCCGAATGAGTTAGAGCGTCCGTCTCCCGTGCTGGTAGATCGTGGGGTCGTGGGTTCGAACCCCGGTCGAGTCAAACCAATGACTTAACAATTGATACTTGTTGCTTCCTAGCCAGGCGCTCGGCATTATTAGGACTGGTGTGCTCAGTGTCAGGATAATATGACTGAGTGGGATACAGGTCATGGTGCCGGTGGCCTGGTTTCCCAGTGGGACAGCACTATAAAGTCGCCATGAGCGTGCACTGTCACAAGTCGATACCCGTCCTGATATGACCTTAGATGTTGCTAGGACGTAAAACAACAAACAAACAAACAAATCAGACGACCTTCACCTTCCCAGTAGGCTCGATTGGGAGTGATTGCCAGTTGCGTAACTTCACTGGGACTGCGTTTATGAATGCCTAAATAAAGGGCTCATATACATACCAAGTAGGCCACCATGTCGGCATATATATATATATATATATATATATAATATATATATATATTTATATATACATATATATATATATATATCTATATATATATATAATATATATATATATATAATAATATATATATATATATATATATATATATATATATATATATATATAATAATATATATATATATAGTATATATATATACATATATACATATATACTATAATATATATATATATATATAATATATACAAATGGTCGCCCGGGCAAAGTGTTGATACCGATCGTTCTTTACCGAGCTGTTAATAGGTTATACTTTTTTATATATATATATATATAAATATATATATATAGGCCTGCAGTATAACCCTATTAAACCAAGCTCGGTTAAACGAAACGATCGGTTAATCAACACTTTTTTCGGCGGCCCGGCAAACGACTACCATTTGTCATTTAAAAAAGTTGGTTAAACCAAAGTTGGTTAATCCAAATTCTCGGTTAATCCAAACAAAATTCTCGGACCCCAGCAGTGAGGGGGGTGGGGGGGGGGGGGGTGCAGGTGGGCCCTGGGGGGCATGGGGCCGGAACAAATATGGGGGGAGGGGTGAGGGTAGGGGAAGGGTAAGGGAGGGGGTGGGGTAACCCTGTGTAAAATTGTCCGATTTGATACATGTGAACCGAGGTGAAATTACTAGAATAAATTGCAAACTGTCTATATAATGATAAATGTTAAAATATAAAAACCCAAAGACATATAGAGGATGTGTGCAATTGGTAAACTATTATTCATTAGGCATAGAATTTGTATAATTGAATAGTCTTTGGAGGGAGTGTCACTTCCTGGATTGGCTAGGAACAGTCTTTGGAAGAGTCACCTCACATGCCCCCTCCCCCCCCCCACATGGTATTGTTATGATCATTGACCACTGCATTGTACTGTGATTGATGAATGGAATCATGTGACCACGGCCATCTTGAATTCTGATAAGCCTATATAAGCCAATAAATTGAAGAGCCTCATTCTCTTACTTTTCACTCTTAACCTGTTTTCCTTCATTACCTGTAGTGCTTTCATTTGACTTATTCACACCACCCACACCACCAGCCGGCACGTTTACAAAATGGCGACCACGACTTGAGAAACTACCGAGAATTGGTTAGTAGTGACTACATTGACTTATTGAATAGCTTTGGTGTGTTTCGGTAGCATTTTCTTTTTATTTGTTGTATAATACTACACATTTATATTTCTTTATTTAATTGTTAGTTGACTGCTGTTAATTTGAACGCACGTGGTGTGACTTGAACGCACGTGGTGTTTCATTTTTGACGTTAGGGGTAGTACTACAATTATTTTTTAGAAACTATATTACATACGTAGTGTTTTTATTTCATTTAATTTGATATGCTATTTTAAATTCTAAATTTCTTGAGGTAGAGAGATTTAAGGACTGAGACATAGACTGCGACTGGTGGTAGTTGGAGTGGATAGGTTGTTTTCTTCTATTTGATTCTCTATTCTTTTTACTTTTTGCAAGGAATAAATTAAATTAAATTACTTTGTCGACGAATTTCCGACGAAAGTGTCTTTTCTTAAGGGTTACATTAGTCTTTGACGTTGATATTACTGTAATATTACTGTTTTATCGCCTGTCTGAAGCCTCGTGTCACCATTAGAATTGTTTCATTTTCGGACTACTTTCGGTAATTTTCTTTAACCTTGGAGTACATTAGAGCGTATTAATACATATGGAGAAAGACTTTTCACTTTTCCACTACATTACAGGTAAATTCTATCGGTTGGATATAATTCTTTGACTCTATTTCTACCGCGCTTTACGCAACACACTAAATTTCCCATTGACCCGCTACAAGGAGGATTTCAATAGCGTGAACAATATTTGACTTGTGGTAAGTTAATATATTGTATTAAATACATTTGTACTATACAATACACACTAAACACTCACAATGCCTGTGACACGGTTAAAAGAAGATTCTTTACGTGAACAATTTGGATTGTGGTTACAGAACCAAGTAGATTTGGGAATTTTGAGTGATGATTGTGATAAATTGGAGGCATGGACTAAGTTTATGGCAGTGTGTACAGAGAACATAACTGAAAAAAATGAAGAAAGGTTACTACAGGTTACTGAACGTGCTGAAGCTGATTATCAAAGAGAAGAACGTAGAGAAAAACGTGAGTTAGCTAGTCTAGAACATAAAAGTAGTGAAACCAAGATAAGAGCTCTAAAAGCATATGGAAAGTCTGTGCCTATGCTAGATGGTACTGACAGAGGTGCATTAAGAGAGTGGGTTGATCTTATTGAAAGAATTGGGGTTCTTGCTGACGTGTCTGACTTAGACATAATTCGCTTGCACTTTCTAATGCAACAGGCACACTGCATGAAGTGTTATTCACTGCTTTCACAGCTAAAGGTGCTAGGTCATGGGATGATATTAAAGAAGAAATTGCTAGAACTTTGTTAACTGCTGATGAGAAAACTCACTTAAAAAGTATAATGACTATGGTACAGAATGAGGGTGAGACAGTGGCAGCATATTGCCAACGGTTTAAAACTGCTGCAAGTAAGGGATGGAAACTACCTTCTGCTACCTTGGGGACTGACACCTTTGAAATTTTGCTATCAAGGTTTCTTGATTCATTATTAGATGACAACACTATGTGGTACGTAGAAACCAATAGGCCTAAATCATTGGAAGAAGCTTTCACTCTTGCTATACTAAGTGATAGGTCTGTATTGAGACAGCAACGACATGCTCAATCAAGACTAACAGATTTAAATATGACTAGTCAGATAGATAGTCTAAATTTTAATTCTTCTAAATTGTCGAAAAGTGTTCCTGCTGGGAAGGTTCAGGCTAGTTCAGGGATAACAGAAGATACTCAGGCTCTAAAGTCGCTCCAGAACGAGTTAAAATCACTAAGAAAGTGTGTAGAACACTTAACGGTATCTGAGAATAAATGTACACGTGCAGAAATTCATTCAGTAAACGTTACGCCAGCGTATGGTGGCAATTCTTATGCACCGGGCAGACGTCTTGAGTCGCCGCGCGTAAACGTAGCGCCGAAGGGTCAATTGGCTAGTACATCTAAAAATAAACTCAGTTCAGTCGGAGAGCACACAGTAAAGTATGCGCTGTCAAAGCAACAGCGAGGAAGCAATGGCAAAGCGACGCCGACTGCTCACGCGCAGGCGTCGACGGCTAAAATAGAACACGTGTATCAACCACAGACACAGCGTGCGAGTCGTAATGCTTTGACTTGTTACGTATGTAATGAACCGCATTTAATGAGAAATTGTCCACATTTGAAATTACTGCGAAGTAACATAAGCTCTACTGCTTCAGGAAACTAAATAGCGCACTTGATACTCGTCCGAGTATTGATATTGAATTTAATCAAGTGAAATTAACTGGTTTGGTAGACTCAGGTGCGGTTAAGAGTTTAATACATGTAAAAGCATTTAAAAAATTGGTAGATATTGGAATAGCACATAAACAATTGTATCCAGGTAGTAGACTGAGATCAATCACAGGTCATTTAATTCCAACTTTAGGGGTAGCTTATATTTCTATTTATAATAAGTTATGTCCTTTCTTTGTAGTTGAATCATTAGCTTTTGAATTATTAATTGGCACAGATATAATGGAAATGTGTAATGCTGAAATTTGTTACAGAAATAAATTTGTTTCCTTATGTGATATTGTACATCCATGGAGTAGTTTAGAATTAATTGATAGAAAAATGGCAGGAATAGTTCTAGAAGTAGACTATTGGAAAAAGCATTTTCCCTTGTTATTTCCTGATTCTAATGAGAAGCTTAAAGCTATTAAGGTAGTTGAGATGCATGTCTGGGTAATGCATACCCAATGCATACCCAATAAATCAAAGACCTTATAGAATACCTTTAAGTAAGAGACATATAGTTGAAAAAGAATTAAATAAGATGTTAGATGATGATATAATTGAAACTAGTTGTAGTCCTTGGGCTTCACCAGTTACTTTAGTGCCTAAGAAAGATGGTACTATACGTCTTTGTGGTGACTACCGTAAATTAAATGCAGTAACTATTAAAGATGCTTATCCTTTACCCAGGATACAGGATATTTTTGATCAGTTGCATGGTGCTAAAATTTGTACCACCATTGACCTTAAATCAGGGTATTGGCAGGTAATGGTAGATGAGGATAGCAGACCTAAAACAGCTATAAATACACACATGGGATTGTTTCAATTTAAGCGTATGCAATTTGGATTAACTAATGCACCTGCAGTATTCCAAAGAATGATGAATGTAATTTTTGCAGAACATTTAGGTAAATGTTGTCTAATTTATTTAGATGATATTATTATTTATTCACCAGATGAGGAGAGTCATGAGAAAGATGTGACTACTATATTGACTATCTTGCAAAATAACAATATGACTATTAAAGAATCTAAATGTGAATTTGGTGTAAAAGAAGTAAAACTATTAGGTTATGTTGTATGTTCAGCAGGGCTGAAACCGGATCCTGAAAAAATAACTGCAATAAGAGATATGGCTTCACCGACAAGTAAAAAAGAAGTAAGACGATTATTAGGATCGGCAGGATACTACAGACAATTAATTCCAAATTATGCTGATGTAGTCGCTCCTATAACTTATTTAACTAGTAATAAAAGTCATTTTGAATGGACTATAAAATGTGAAATTGCATGGAATGAGTTGAAAACACTATTATTAGATTGTGTACTGTTGAAATTTCCTGATCCTTTTAAACCATATAAGCTGTATACAGATGCTTCTGAGTACAGTTTAGGTGCTGTATTAGTACAGGAAGATGATAATGGAATAGACAGACCAGTGCATTTAATCAGTACTAGATTTTGTCCTGCTCAACGTAATTATCCTACTATAGAAAAAGAAGCATTTGCTATTATTTATGGTCTAGTAAAGTTAAGACCTTACTTATACGGTGCAGAATTTACTATCTATACAGATCATGCTCCATTGAAATGTTTTTTCACTAAAGAAATTTGTAACACACGTATACAATGCTGGGCAGTATTATTAGCAGAATTTTCAGCACCAATTGTCTATATGAAAGGTGTAGATAATTTCTGGGCTGATATGTTGTCTAGATTAAGACCTAATACAGAGGGTAATTCAAGACACGAGACACAAACAGTATATAATGGGTTTTTAATAGGTTTTTTGTTTCATGGTACAGAGGTCAATTGTTCAAATGCTCAAGTAGAGTTTATATTGTTCAAGGGGAGGCTGGACCACGCGATCAACCCTATTATCTGTTAGATGGGTGGGTGAGATGGCTAGAAAGTCGTACAGAGTCCAGAGCCACGCGGCAGGTTCGGGCGCACTGGTCGGTGTGAGCTGCTCAGGCTCGCGCCGGCCAGGCGCGGGGAGGCCGCTGTGGGGAGGTTCAGTACTGGGGTTGAAGTGTAGGTGGTGGCAGGGTCGCCCATAGGAGCGAGTGCTGGGGGAGGTGTGGGAAGTGGAACCAGGTGGCGGCAGTGTCGCCCATAGCCGGCGGTGGTGGAGGAGGAGTTTGATCCCGTGCCCAGAATTACCCATGTTGCCGCCGCAACATGCACAATTCAAGACACGAGACACAAACAGTATATAATGGGTTTTTAATAGGTTTTTGTTTCATGGTACAGAGGTCAATTGTTCAAATGCTCAAGTAGAGTTTATATTGTTCAAGGGGAGGCTGGACCACGCGATCAACCAAAAGAGGAAGAGAGCGAGGTGGGACAGGCTCGTATGACGTCTCGTGGTACGTAGAGGTGGACAGCCGATGATGTCCAGGTCCCTAGTGTCTGGATGTCGTCCAGGGTGGCGCCACTTGCGGCGCATGCTTGGGCCCCCCCCCCCCGTCGCAGGCTGTGTAGTGTTACCGAGCGGGGGGAGGGGTGACCTGTCGCAGCGAGCGCTAGGCGTAGTGTGGCCAGTAGCGCAGAAGGGCGAAGGGGCAGGCCCGACGCGGTGATGAAAGCTGGGCCCTGCAAGGGCGGAGCTGTACGAGTCGCGTACCGCAACCAGGCGGCCACCGGGCAGTAAGGTGAGCCGCGTATCGCCGGTACTGCGATGTCGAGGTGTTGGCCTTGCCGCCATAGAGTCTTGGTTGATCTGACACGGACATTAAGGCCCGAGCTCGTAATGAGTATGTCTCGTGCCCGGAGCGCGTGGCCTCGGGTCGTGGGGTCGGTGGACTCGAGGAGGTTAGATTGGCGGAGGATGGTGAAGTACGCCAGCAGGGTGACCGCCGCTAGGACGGGGCCGTTGGGTCCTGCGCTGCCGAAGAACACCACAGCAGCCTTGATGTGGTCGGGGGTGAGGGGTGGAGCCCGCCTGGTGGTGTGGGTAGAGGCTCTCTGGATGCCTCGCTTCAGTAGGGCTACTTGGTAAGTGTCGAAGGGGGCCGTGCTGGCTCCCACTGCTCTCGTCCAGGTTCGGGCGCCACTGAAGTAGTTGAGGGCGGCGCCCGGGGAGCTGAGGCTGTCTGCGAGGTGAAGTAGGTATGATAGGACTAGGTATGTGGTAGGGGCGGCCGGGTCTGTTCCGTGCTGTTGCATGTACCGCAGGTACTTGGACACTTGCCTCTGCTTGTTGCGCCATGTGCTGGGCGCCAGTCCCGCAGCTATCATGTTGGTGAGTCGGTCGTGGTGGTGTGCCGAGAAACCTGGGGACGAAGCAAAGGGAAATTGGGTACCCAGGTTATAGGCGTGGGGTGAGGACGTTGACCAGGTCGACGTGGATCTGTATCAGCGCGCTGTGCCACGATGATGTCGGCCGTGCGCCGGGCCGAGGGATCGTCATGCCACCTGCTGAGTGCGTCGGCCAGGACGAGCTCCTTGCCCGGTTTATGATGTATGTGTATGTCCGTGCTGAGGGTGGCGGAGAGGAGCCAGATCTCTCTGGCGCATGCCGCAAGGATGGGGTCGCGCCCGGATCCCGTGGACAGCACCTGCTGGGAGGCGGAGTTGTCGGTGTTGACGTGGATGGCGTGTGCATGTGGGCGGGCAGGGAGGAGGGTCCTGACAGCCGCCACCAGGTTGAGCGCCTCCAGTTGCGCTATAGTGTGGTCCCTCTCGCGGACCCGATCGGGGTACCGCTCGGCGTAGAAGTGTGTATCGGAGTATGCGCCTGCGCCGGAGAGTGATGAGTCGCACTCGATTGTCCAGGGCACCTTCGGTGGAGGTTGGAGTAGGACGTATCCGTTGGAGGACTCAGCGTATCGGTTGAACCATTCGATGTCTCGGAGGAGGTCCTCAGGCACCTCATGTTTGCCGGTCATGGGGGCGTTCCTGAGTGCCTCGAGTATCCGCGACATGAATCTCCGGGCTGGCCGTATGCACTTCGCCACGTGCTGTAGTCTCCCGACCAGCCTCTGGAGGTCCCGCCGGGACGCCCTCCTCCCGGCGGACCACAGCCCGCACTCTGTGAGGACGTCGGCGAGCCTGTCGCGGGGAATTTCGAGGCGCATCGCTGCCGTTGATATCTCGAATCCCAGCCACTGCAGGTTTTGGGTGGGAGGGGTGCACTTGGCGGTTGCCAGTTCGAGTCCGAGGTCCTGCGCGAGACGCATGAAATCGTCGTATGCCCCTGTGGCTTCCTGGTGCGTGCGCGCCGCGCCAACGAAGTCGTCCAGGTAGCATAGTGCGAAGTGCCCCTTCCTCCGCATGAGGTGGACGACCGCGTTGGTGGTGCGAGCGCAGGCCAGGGAGGAGGTTCTACATCCGAAGGGCGGGGCCGCGTCAATGTAGTATCGGCTTTGGTATGTGATTCCGAATAGTGGGGTCGAGAGGGGGCAGGCCCTCAGCTGCCGGTATGCCCTTGCGAGGTCTGCGCCCCATACATAGCAACCGGCGCCGAGGCGAGTGACCTCATCGGCCAGGTCGAGCATGCCGGGAAGGGTATAGGTGGAAGGGGCGCCTTGGTACTGTGCGCGGCGGATGCCGGCGTTGACGCTGGCCTTGCCCGGGTATGAGAGGTCGACGATGACGCGTCGGTCGGCGGAGACCCTCTTCGGCCGGGTCATCATCGGGCTTATCTGGGTCCAGGGCTTGAAAGGGGGCCGCTCGAAGGGGCCGAGGAGCGCCCCGAGCTCGACCTCCTTGTACACGTAGTTGGCGATGTGTATGTCGTGTGCCGGGTCCTCGGTGTGGTTGGCGGTGGCGGGGACGGGGGGTCTGGCGCCGGTGTAGTCCGCCGGCCACCCGAATTCCAGGAACTCGACGACCTGGTTATCGTGGTAGTCTCGTAGCATGTGTCGCCAGGCCGGGATGTTGAGGCCTGAGGGGACGGGCACTCGGGCCCCCATGTGGTTGGGGAGAGCGTAGCGTCGCACCCGGTCATACAGTGCCTTGTAGTGCATGTTGTTGTGCCATAGCTGGGCTATGGTCGTGGGCCATAGAGCATGTAGTATGGGCCTGTACTGTGTCGGAGTGAGTGGCGGGTTGTATGGCGGGGCGGCGGCCGCGCCGTGGTCGTCGAGTATTGTGTCAATGTCGTCCGGCTGGGTGTGGCGTAGGAGAACGTCTGCCTGTGCGGCATGTATGACGTTGGTATCATCGTCAGTCTCCTCCGTGGCCGGCAGAGAGACCAGCTATGTGCCGGTGGGTGGGGCCGGGTGTTGAATGTTTGTAGTCGTTGGACGGTCCGTGTCGGTGGGGGGCGTGTGCTCGCCGGCGCGGCTGGGGGCGGGGCGGGCGGCGTGCCGTGCCTCGGTCCCCGTGGCCTTGTTGATGTTGTTGTTATGAATCGGGTATGTGTCATGGCCGCCACCGGTGCTGGTGCTGCCACCTGCCGGTTGCGCCGGGCACCAGCCCAGCTGGGAAGCCACCTCTCGCCCCGCAGCGGTGGCGCCACCTGGTGTCTTGTGTGGGCGTCCTTGCGGCGAGCTGGCTTCCCCGGCCCGGTCAGGCCCAACAACAACAATGGCTACCTCGGGGTCATGGGACGGGGCGTGGTTGGTTGCTGTTGGCGGGGCGCCGGCGGGGGCGGGCCGGGCGTGTGGTCCGGGGTCGGAGGCACCCTTCCCTCCTCCAGTGGGCATGCCGTCAACTGTGGGTGCGGTATCCGTTCCGTCGTCAGTGTGACCGTCGGTGCGGCCGCCTATCGAAAATCCGCTTTGGTTTCAGGTTTGTCGGTGCCATTCTTACGCTCGAAAAACCGCCGTTTGTTCTGGCAGTCTTTTTCAGGGTGTGGATTGGCTTTTGAGTATTTTGAGGCACACCACGCGCACAGGTGGCACCTCCGGTCTGGTTGTGTGCCGTGGGATGTGTTGTGGCCGCACTCGTTTCCCCAGTTCCACTTTGTGCAGGGTTTACCGTCGTTCTCTTTCGTGTAGGCAGGTCGGACATAGTCTGGCTTGTCGGATCTGTCGGTGCGGCCGCTAGTAGTGTCGGGTCTTTTGCTTGTGTGTTCGTCGTTTGCCTTGGGGTGTTTCTTTCCATCTATCTTATTTCCGTCTACACAGGCGTCACGTTGTACGTCTTTTATGGCGTACTGATCCGCCCATCCGTGCTGCAGGCGGCCGTCGCCGATCATGGTGAACACGTCCTCCGACCACCTCCTGCAGGTCTGCCATTCGTACTGAGTGGCCATGGTCGCGAGCTGGTGTAAGTGTTCAAACATAGGCTCGATCCAGCTCGTCGGCATTGCGTGGTCTTTTATCATGCGGCACAGCGCGGCAAAATACTCCGCCCACGTCGCCTGGTCAAGGCCAACTTTAGTACTACGGTGGCCCCTTCTGACATACCTGTGGGGAGCTATTATATGATTACCTTTCCTGTCTCCCAGGGCTGATCCCGCGGCGGCCAGGAGTTCGTTTACCATGTCACTGCGGTCGTTCTCCTCATAGTCGGTATGGGTCATTACATCATGGAATGGGGTGCGGGAGGTCGCTCGGTCACGGGCCATGGCAGCAGGCGTACGGAAGGGGTTGTTGAATGGAACGAACTCACGGTTTGTTTTGGTGCCCTCCGCATAGTAGTACTGCTCGGGCCGAGTAGGCTGAGGGTCGCGTGGGTGTGCGCGCCGGTCCTTACTGTTGCTGCGGTGCCGCCCTGGGGCGAGCGTGTGAGCCACGTTCCTGTTGTCTGTGCTACGGCTGCGCCGCGGTGATTTCCTCCGGTGGCTGGCGTCGGCATCATCTGTGGCAGTCGGCTGGCATGGGGAGCATGATTTTTGGCGGCCATCTTGGTTGTCGTGCGCGTGGTCAGCTGACCACGTGGGTCGGCGGCCATCTTGGAAACCACGTGGTGACGCTGTCCACCGCCGTTTCGCCGCTGTGCGCTCAAATTCGTCCATTCTGTCTGCCATGCCACGAGATATCTTGTCGAGCCGTTCATCCATGCGGGTCTGGAATCCGTTGAGGGCATTAATGAGAGCCTCATTGTTGCTTGCCGAGTCGCGGCGTGTGCTGGGGTGTTGGGGGGTGATGTCCGGTGTTATGGTAGTAGTCTCGCGCCGTTCCTCGGTTCGGCTTGAACGAGAGCGTGCTTTCTTCGTAGATTTTTCGCGTGACATGACCGATTTGGGCCTGCCCCGCGGCTTACGGGTTGGTATGGGTTCCTCCGGTGTCTGAGGGTCCGTGGAGGGGTCCTTGTTGCGGTTATTCCGGGTTGACGGCATCCTAGAAAGTCGTACAGAGTCCAGAGCCACGCGGCAGGTTCGGGCGCACTGGTCGGTGTGAGCTGCTCAGGCTCGCGCCGGCCAGGCGCGGGGAGGCCGCTGGGGGGAGGTTCAGTACCGGGGTTGAAGTGTAGGTGGCGGCAGGGTCGCCCGCCTTAGGGAGCGTCAATTACTCTTGAACTCCAGCGAGTGCTGGGAGGGAGGTGTGGGAAGTGGAACCAGGTGGCGGCAGTGTCGCCCATAGCCGGCGGTGGTGGAGGAGGAGTTTGATCCCGTGCCCAGAATTACCCATGTTGCCGCCGCAACATG